>JAAGNO010013314.1:21055-72583 GCA_033439905.1 Ceryle rudis | reverse complement strand
AAAAAACATTGCCAAGCATAAATTAGTTAATGTGAGATACCTTTCCCCTCCCTCAGTGTTATCTTAAAATACATAAGGTTCTCTACAGGTAGAGAAATGCTGTATATGCCAGCTGCTGGGACAGACTGAATAGGGAAGTTCAAAAGCAGAGAATTCAAATCCCAATGTCTAATTTTAGGGTCAAATAAAATTGCTTAACAACTCCAGGAGAACAAAAAAGAAAGCAGATTTTTAAATTATTTTTAAATTATTATTTTACCCTCCTAGTCCCTAAATGTTAAGCCTGAAACATTTATTTGTATCTCTGAAGATTTCCATCTATTCATATTGTAAAATATGGCTTTGTGCTGAATGAAGAGAAAGGACAGACCTCTTCCCTACCTCCACTGCAATGGAGGCGTGAAATTCTTGGAATTATGAGAACAAAATTGTTTTCAGAAAGATTTTACTTAGGTTCTCCTTGGAAAGTACTTTTTTTTTTTTTTCTATCTCCAGTTCAACTAAAATGGACAAATTGGCACTGAGGGCTTGGATTATTAAGGTGCAGCTTCAGCATAGATGCACGTATGTTTCAGCAACTTATGCATAATAATAAAGACAAAGTAGATTTAAAAGCAGGGAAAAAATGACTGTACACCAAGTGCAATAAAGGCAAAATAACTGAAGTAAAATGGAAGGAAGGCAACTAGTAATAGTGACTACAATAGTACAGAACTATTTTTTGCAGTGATAGATACAAAGTTATGTGAGATACTAGAATGACTTTCCTAGTTATACAGTCACTGAAGATATAAACTACTAAGGGTAAGAAAAGTGATTTTTTTTTTTTATTTTCTTGCTTTAATTTGGTATGTGAATACATTCTGAATTAAATCTTTTAAATAAACTGAGATCTTTTCGTAATAGACAGAATTAAACTGCTATGCCTGGAAACCCCAGACAGACCAACAGTCTCCAAACAGTTTTTATAGCTTGCAATTCACCAAATGCCAGTTGTGGAAATCTCCTTCCTGTCTGTCACTCAGGTTGCTAATGCTGGCATCCTTTTATGGACTCTTACTCCTTTGCAGTTGCTGCTTCTTTTCCTTCAGAAGTGGAGAAAGCCTTCCTAAATTTTCACGGGTTAAGCATGCCATATTTTCAGGAAGTACTGGGGAATAATCCTACCTCCAGTGAAAGAACACATTTCTTTTGGGGGATTGCCAGTTCCCAAAGTCTTGGTGGACATCAATATCTAACTGGTAGGGGGGTTGTATAGGTTTTGTAGGTTTGGTGTGTCAGGTTGGGTGTAAAATTTTTTTTTTTTTTTTTTTTTTTTTTACATGGTAAGAAGTTTCCCCCACTTGAATGCATCAAGGTTTTTGCTCCTGATGGTATTATTTTGTTTAAGCTGTGAATTTCCACATGCTGTATTGGGCTGTTACTGCACAGCTTGTGATTCTGTTTTTACAAAATCTTGTTAAATTGGCTCGCTGACAGGAATATAGTCAGAGCAGTGAGCTGAATAATATTTTGTTTGTTTAGTACAAGTCTGCAGGCAGAAATGGGTCTTGTCCTCTCCTCTCTCATGTTGCTCTTCTGTCATCTTATGGATTTTGTGTAGCAAATTTTTCGCTGGGGTATCCTCATTTCTTCACACTATTTATTCCTCCGTCAGTATCTGTGAAGACATAAACGTGTTTGCCTCTGGAATAGATGCCACAAATCAGGCTAGCACTTCTTTCTAATTTTAATGGAGATGAGCTACTAGTTGTAATTTCTTGAATCTCCCACTTAGGATATAGGGAGACCATAAATCTTAAGCAACAAACATCCCCAAATCCTATGCTTTGAAGTGAATAGGAGCTCCTGGGTCATCAGCACTTTTGGGAAACAGGCGGCTTAGCTAGGTGTCTGAAACCATTACACTTTTTCCTTTTTTGGGTTGTGGTTGTTTGTTTTTTTTTTAAAAAAAAAAAAACCCAACAACTTGGGTTCCAATGTTCAAAACAATCTGCAACAAAGAAGTTTGCACATTGTGGGCAGCAGCTTCACTGAACAGCCTCAGACAAAGCCAATGGATACTGTAGCATCCAAACTCAGTGCTCCTGTGCCAAGTCAAGCATTTGGTTTTGAGGTTTATTGCATGTGTTATTGTTGTTAGATTTGGTTTGGTGGGAGGGATTTTGAGGATTTGGTTGTTTTAAATTTCATTATTAAAAAACCCTAATGAGAAAACCTAACCCAAGTATCAGGCTATTTATTTATATACATATATTTAAAACTTCCTTCAGGACTTTTAGTTCCCTATCTTGCATCTTCCCCTTTCAAAGCTTATTCTTACTTGGGTATTGGATATTCTAAGCAATTGCTATAAACTTTTGCAGAATATAAAATAACTAAAAGTATGCAATATATTATGTTCTTCTTTCTGATTTTTCCCTTAAAAAGAAAATTCAGTTCAACTCTATAGTCTCCATAGACAAATAGTAAGTTAATCATGCTGTGTGTTGTTACTTGAATGGGAGATCCTTTTTTTTTAAGAGAACTAGTACAGTTTTCCCAGTACATAAACTATGTAAACAATATATCAAAATATAGGTGGGGGAAAAAAAAAAAAAAAAAAGGACCAATTCCTGATAAAACCTTGCAAGTCAATTAGGGAAGGAGGGGAAAAAACATGAAGGCAGTACTATGGCTTATCATTTATTAATGGATCATATCCTGGCACAA
The DNA here is from genome assembly GCA_033439905.1 of Ceryle rudis. NCBI lineage: Eukaryota > Metazoa > Chordata > Aves > Coraciiformes > Cerylidae > Ceryle > Ceryle rudis. The sequence continues at coordinate 69,871 of JAAGNO010013314.1, read as the reverse complement.
GAGCTTATGTTTTACCTCAGGGTAATCTCTTCAGCCTTTGTTGGGTAGTTCTTGAAGACTGACTGGCCTTACAGGCAGTCTTCAGCAGCCTGGCTTGTTGGAGTAACAACCCGTATGGTATGGGACTTGTGTTTTGATGGCACAACTGCACTTTTGCCACAGCACTTTGTAATCTTATTGTGAGCAAGTGCTCATATTTTGCATCAAGGGTTATTCTGTTTGAATAATGTTGCACTGAATCTTTGGGGAGTTCACAGGCACCTGAGCACTGCAAAGTAGGTAAGAACTGAAATACCCTAGTAGAGGAGGCAAGAGGCATCCCCTGTTCTGGGAGGTGTGGTGCTTCGCTGTTGCTTGTAAATCTGCAGCACTATTTGCGTGTCAGGTCCCTGGCAGGTTGCAGCAGAATGATCGGCAATTTGAGTTCCCCTAGGTAGTGATGTTTTTTTGGGGTGATGCGTCCCTCAGGGTGGTGGCTCTCCTGTCCAGTGACATTAGGGGGATGATACTTGTGTCCTAAAAAATGACCCTGGTCTGGCTTTACTGGTGAAAGCTCTGCCAACTTGAGCCTCCACAAAGCACAGGCTTCATGCACGTGTTACCTGACAGGCGCAGCAGGTGTACCTGCGAAAGGGAATTGACACATCTCAAAGGCACTGTTTCTGGTTTCTGGTTCTGCTTTTACACCTTAGTCAAAACAGTGCTGTATAAGATGGCATGTATGTTCTGAAATCCATTTCCGTATTCCATTCCTACCACAGATGTTGGATCACCAGTGTGGTATATCTTCCTTGCCTTTTTCACCTGCCACTTAACTTTACACATCTTTGTAATTTACTGTCCTACTAACCCTGTTGATGTGGTTTTGTGCAGGTGGCTCATCTGCTGCTCGCAGCTTTCACAGGCTCTTCTTTGATTAACACTTTAGCAAAGCCATCCTGCCTCATCCTTCTTGCTTCAGCAAAGCCCACCCATGGTGCCTGAAGTATTTTTCTGACACTACCAGTCTAGTCAAACCCCACATCAAAGAATTTGGAGGCTTGCTTCCCAAAACTAACAGAGTGTAAGTGGCTCTTTCTCTCAATGTTACAGGCCCCTTGGGAATGTCTCATGCTTATTCTGAAGGCAGCTTGGGTGGAGCCTGCGGGTTTAAGGTTTATTTTATTTTCTTTACAGTTTTTTTTTTCTGCAATACTCCTACAGTACTTTGCAGCTTTGTAAGAAATACATAGCATAGTGGAAAATGCATGAACCTTGAGTATTTCTTTCTTGCTATGTTACGCTCATTAAGAGTGTTTTAAATGTGTGATTATATAATTTCCAAAGGATCAGGAGAAATATTCCCTCTCACTCCCCGTGCCATTCTTTGTATTTTTTTTTGCATACAATTGCAAAAGATAGAACATGGTTTAAGATGCCTTTTGGAAGGAAGTAAATGCAAAGATTTTAAATTCAAACATTTTTAGATACAAAATCCTAATTCCTTATTATTCTTACATTAGTTTATTAGGAAAGTAAAACTTAGGTTCAAAACATCTACCATGATTATTATGGCAAATAGAAAAGAAAATCACTTAACACATTAACTTGAAGTAAAGGTTCTTCCAAACAACTATAATCTTTTCATATGCATCAACTGTACTTTTTTTAAGCCTACATGCATCATACATACCTTTTTCAAAAATAAGCTGCTTTTTTCCCCTTTTTTTTCTTTTACAGTTGTCATAGAATCAAATATAATTAATCAAACTGCACTGGGTTTGCATGGCAAGGTTTTAATAGCAGAGAGGGCTACAGAGGTGGCTTCTGTGAGAATTTGATAGAAGCTTCCCCCATGCCTGACACAGCCAGTGCCACCTGGCTCCAAGATGGACCTGCTGCTGGCCAAGGCCAAGCGCATCAACGTTGGTGGCAGCGCCTCTGTGGTAATGTATTTAAGAAGGGGGAACAGCAATTGCAGTCAGAGAGAGGAGTGAGGTTATGTGAGAGAAACAACTCCGCAGACATCGAGGTCAGGGAAGGAGGGGAGAGGAAGTGCTCCAGGTGCTGAAGCAGGGATTCCTCTGCAGCCTGTGGTGAAAACCATGAAGATCTTCAGGCTGTCCCCCTGCAGCCCATGAAGGTTAATGGTGGAACAGATGTCCACCTGCAGGCCATGGAATACCCCACATCAGAACAGGTGGATGCCTGAAGGGGCCTGTGAGAAGCCTGTGCTGGAGCAGGCTCCTTGCAGGACCTGTGAAGAGAGGTGCCCATGGTGCAGTAAGTTTGCTGGCAGGACTTGTGGCCCTGTGGAAGGGACCCTTGCTGGAGAATTTTGCAAAGAACTGCCACCAGTGGGAAGGACTCGCATCGGAAAAGTTCAGAGAGGGACTTCTCACTGCAGTAGGGCAAGGGTATGAGGAGCCATCCGCCTGAAGAGGAAGGATTGGCAGAAACAACATCTGATGAACTGACTGCAGCCCCCATTTCCTGTTCCACAGTGCCACTGGTGGGGAGGAGACAGAGAAAATCAGGCATGAAGTTGAGCCTGGGAAGAAGGAAGGGGTGGAGGGAAGGTATTTTTAAGATTTGGGTTTATTTCTTGTTATCCTACTCTGACTTGGTTTATTAGAAATTAAACTGATTTCCTTAAGTCCATGGCTGATTTACCCATCATGGTAATTGGTGAGTGATCTTTTCCTGTACTTATCTTGACCCATGAGCCTTTCATTATATATATATATTTTTTTTTTCACCTCTCTCCAGCTGAGGAGAAGAGTAATACAGTGGCTTTGGCAGGCACCTGGCATCCAGCCAGGGTCAACCCACCACACAACCTGAGGATTCTGAAAGAAAGGAAAAAAAAAAAAAAAAGTAAACCAAACCAGATATGTGATACTTACTCTTCAAAATAATGGAGAGATCATCAGAATCTTTGCTGTCAGAAGTGGAATTATTTGTCTGGGCATCCATTCTAGAACTGAGCAATCATTCTGGCCTCAGCTCAGGAAGGGAACATATCCTTGCTCTGGACAGTCTTTCGTACCTACAGACAAGTTAAGTATGTATTTCAAATGCTGCATAAAATACAGCGCTTCATGTGGCACATTGCAAATTCACATAATGCTAATTACATTTCCTATTGCTTTTGGTCTTGCCACATTCTTAATGATGTGATATATACATATATAAAAAATATTTTATATTTCTCATTTATTTTATATACATAAACCTAGAAAGTGAAGCTATTTGTATTGAATGTGTGAATGTCCGTTTTCAGTTTCCTGTTCTAATAATTTAATGTCTTTCATTTCAAGACCATGAAGACCAGCATCTTCTCTCATCTTTCTTATGCTTTGGCTTTCCTCCCACTTCACAGGATGTCTGTTGCTGTTTGTACTTCCAGACAAGCCTAGTCCTGATGGAAGGGGAATTGAAAAATGAAAGGAATGATAGTCAATGTAGGGCAAGATGGACAAAACACATCAGCTCAAAAAAACAGCCCTTAAAGTAGTCAGTAAGGCATGGTTATCATCTATGGGACACTGTAAGACAAATTAAGAGATTGAAAAGTTTGGATTTGGTTTTCTGTTTGAATGTTAGATTGAAACTTTTTTGAAACATAAAATTAGAGAAAGAAGATGGTCTCCAAACAGAATGTGCTTTAATTTGTAAATAATGAAGAGCACTTCCTCTTCTATTCTCCAGGTTTTGAAACCTAGACTTTTCATAAAATATCTTTTTACACCCTGATATCTATCTTCTAAAATATGAACTATTTTCACAGGAAAAAGAGACATTTGTTATTTCCATGTGTCCAGTAGTCTGATGAGAGAAAAATGTACTTTCACTATGTAAGTGAAAGAAAGCTTATTATCATGAACTTAAGTAAGCTAAGCTGTTGTAACTTGGTTTCCTTTTTTTTTTTTCCTTTCTTTGTTTATTTACTTTTGTCCTGAGAAGAACAATACATCCGTCAGTACTTCTCCAAGACCCTTTCAGGTTCTTCTTATGGGGTGCTAAAATTTGTCTTCACTGGTGGAAAAAGATGCCATTTTGTGTCAGGGCAGTTAGCAAACTTGAGTTGTCCTGAAGTGCTGTGAGGTAAACTTGTCAAGGTTAGTTTCCTTGCTTACTTCATTGACCTCAGGGTAAATCAGCATCTCATCTTCCCAAAGGTAAGCTTTGTTATTATCTTTGGGTGAGCTCCGTGTGCTGTTTATGCTGAGAGAAATCTCCTGCGTTGTAAACAAGCCCTGAGTAGGCTGATGGAGGGAGGTGATGATCTGCTGGCTCAGTGTCAGGCCTGCTCAGAGGCAGCAAGCGAGACCTGGTTTGGGACTAGTTATGATAAGAGACACCACTGTGGCCCAGATGAAGTCTGACAAATTTCCCTAATGGTGGAATTGCTGAAACAGCCCTGATACTGAGGTCTTCAACAGCAAAGAACAAAATTAGCTTGTGTTTGCCCAGAAATGCTATAATCTTGGCTTTGATTGCAGGATTGGCATTGCCTACAAATAATGGGCATTTCCTAATAGTTCAAATATCTGGGACCCTTCTCCATTACTTAAGTGGATTCAGTTCCTCCCATGTGCTCTTTAACAGCTGCCACGTGTCAGAATTTGAACTGAGCCCATTGAGCTTGACATGAGTCACCCATGAGGTTGCCACAAGGCAAGCCATTGAGAGAACTGTGGCTTGAGCTTGCAAATGTAGGCTAGCTTCAGGAGGTTATGGAGCTATTAGGCAGAGAGTAATAAAGATTATACTCGTTTCAAAATTTAGTGCTTGAACCAGGAAGGCAAGATGGGTTTGGAGCATTGTCTGAATAACACCCTAGGTGATGGAGGGCACCTCTTCACATCTCACTGCCTGCAGTACAGAATGCAAGCAGTATTATATTTGTATGTATTTTGTATGTTATCCTAGCATGTGTGTATATATATATATATACATGCAACCTGTATTTTTGGTTGAGCTCTGGTTTATGGCTTGGCCATTTTCTGAAGATTTAAATGTTTCTCTCTTGAGCCTGTGTCCTGGCTTTTTAGGTCATACAACTAGGAAATCAAAGTAGATTTGCAGGAGGTACCAGTAGTTACAAGACTTGTTACAGTTACACTGAAAGAACAGCAACAAGTCACACAAGGGTTACAGCACTTAAGATACTGACTGTTCCCTGGAGTTGTCCTCCTCCCTCTGGAAGAGAATCTGATGCCTGAAGCTCAGGACCTTCATATGTGTCTTCTCAAAGCTGGACTTCCAGCGAGAGGAGGGTGAGAGAGTTCTCTCCAGCACGGTGGTCACATGAGCAGGTGAGATTTAAAAAAGAACAACTTTGTGCAAACCATTGTGCCATGATGGCAGAAGTCATGCACAGGAGGAACAGCACCTTTGGAGCAGTATCAGCGTTGTCTTGGTTACTTTTATGAAAGTCATTTGAAGTCTGTTATGTAGCTGGAAGGGTGTTTTGAATCATTTGCAATGAAGTCATGAGACATCTTTGGGTGGCACTTTGCTTCTGCTCTTTTTGTACTCTTGAGATGGGCAGCTTAAGTAAACAGACAAAACTCGCTGGGCAGAAATGGCAGGGAGGGGGAGGAGAATCCCATATCAGCCAACACCCAAATTAATAAATTGCTTTGTCATTTTAGAGCTATGCTCTTTTATTGGCTTTTGCATTATAAATAGAAAGGCTGCCAGACTTTATTCAGGCTGAAAAATAAGAGAATAAGAGTAACATGATTGACAATTATCCTTTTTTTTTTTTTTTTTTTTTTTTGCTGGCCACTGAAATCAAATGGGCCAAATACTGTCAGTACAGCCTTGAGATGGTAGAAATAAGTTTAAAGCTGAGAACTTCCCCAGCACAGGAGAAGGTATTTGACAGGGTTTTACTACTGTCAGGTCACATACATCCTGGCCAATTGACCAGGCTGGAAATATGAATATATATTAAAAAAAAAAAAAAAGAAAGAAAAATGTTGAAGTCATATAGATTTTTTTAAACAACAATAAAAATATGTCATGATTGATTTCTTTTTAGTTGCATAAAAAAAATCTAATACAGGGTATAAGTTTCTGTCTCAACAAGTTAAGAGCAATCTTAGTTTTTATTTTATTTTAAATTCTAATGGACATCACTTGGTAGGTTTTGATTTGTTTGGGTTTTTTTATTTTATGTGATTTTTTTTTTTAAACAGAAGTCTGGTTTTTCATGGCTGATGATGAACACAAAGTTGTTCTAAACTGATGAAAAAAGTTGAAATGATGAAAAACAAAGTTGTTTCGGGAGGGAAGATGTATAGAAGACTTATTTGATATGTAGTTTAATTCTTAAGATGTTACTAGATGCAATTTCTAGATTCCTTTTTTTTTTTAAGAGTAACTATGAAATAGCTTATATGCTTGGTTGAGATTCATCTTACCTACTACTTTTTCTTTCTTTGTATCTCTTTTATAAATTTTGTAGAAGTTGTTAAAAAAACAAAAAAAAAAATCCAACTTGAAATATCTGAAGTTTACAATTAAATGGGATCTCTCTCAAAGTTTTCCATGAGATGCCAGAAGCTACTTAAATACATGCTGCCAATTTCTGTATTCCATGACTTTGATACCCAGATTGTTTTCATGACCTGGTAATTTAAGCAGGTTTGCAACTGAGTGATCTTATTTTGCATATAAGATTACCATTGAACAGTAAAAGCTGTTCTTAGTTACTCTAAAAGACTTGGCTTCTATTTTGATCTTTTGAAGGTTACTTTAACTGAGAAACACTCTAGCAAAAATAATAGTCTAAAATATTTTTTTTTCTGAACTTGTAATTAAAAGCACTTAGTCTGATTTTCTCCCTGTGTGAGAGGGAAATAAATCTTCTGCTTAAGAGGCCTAGTATCTGGTGCAACATATTGGGTTGTCTCTACAGGTCCCTGTTAAAGTAGAGTTGTAGGCTTATTAGCATCCTATTAATATGTGCATAAAATGTAGTCTGTGTCTGAGCCCAAATACACAAGCTGGGAAATCAAAGAGAAATCCTTCACACCTTTTGCTGGCTTCATCCTGAACTTTTATTTATCTTAAAACAACTTCCTTAAGGGAATTTCCTCTTCTAAAGGAAATACATTTCCCCATACTTAACAGGGATATACTGCATTGAATTATTTTTGGAGTGATACAGTCACTGTTGAGAGAGAATTTCTTTAATTGTGACATATGAGTCTTAATTCTGATTTGTGTAAAATTTAATCACTTTAAAATTTTAATTTAATCACTTTAAAAAGTATTGAATCATCTGGGGCAGGTTAGGGTAAAGGGTTAGGGAAACGTTGAGGAGAGAATATGCTCACTTGTGTTTTATCAAATGTTTAGAAAAAAAGGACTGCAAAGACTACACTGTGTTACAAGTTTTGTTTTGTTTATATGAACAATAGTAGCATACTTGTTTCTGAGTACTTCAGTGCTTTATATGTACTGCAAAATTACCTCTAAAACTTGGCTTGGTTTAATACTGACTTAGACAATGCAGTGGAAACACCTTGTATATATCACACATTGTTATTTAAAATTACTTCTGTTTAGCCTGTGTTGGTAAGCAGCTGATTTAGGCTGAATTAATATTAAACCCCAAAATAAGAGGTTTACAAAAGTTTAAAATTCAATGTTTAACTTAAGTGTTTCCTAAACCAGCCCAGCTTGGTGCTCAGACAGAGACTGTTCTAGTTATAAAGTCACAGAGCCTGCAGTCTGATTCTAGTTAAGCACTGTCCTTTTCCCAGGCAGACAGAGAAACACGCTGTTAATTTTGTCAGGTAGGAAAAAAAAAAAGTTTCCCAAGTAGAATACTGACCTTTTATATTTGCACTGCATTTTGAAGTGCAGTAAGTAGGTTTTTGTCAGCTTATGCATATCGCTCGCAATATTTTCCCCTGCCCTAATAATCATACTATCACTTGAATATTACTATCTTTTAACCTGTAATATTACGGAAATCCAGTGGCAACTGGCTGTGGAAAAAATGCATTTCTTAACTATTCTTGTTCCAGGCTGGTTTGAAAAGTTACATCTGAGAGTCTGGCCTGGGCTTCAGAACCATTTGAATGAGTTGTCAGGAATTGTGGTGCTCTGTGATGGGGTAGGATGCAGAGCATGAGATGTAACTATTGCCAGAATGGGCACTGTATTTGGGGTGGCATTTGTGTAAAGCAAGCTGAGAGTTCCAGGTGGGGAGGGCATAGAATAGATCTTTGCATATGCTGTTAGGGCTGGTGCTTAGCAAAGTCTGCCTCATGCACTCCTAGGAATTGTTAAAAAAAAAAAAAAATAAATTAGGAAATTATATTAAAGCTTGAAAGTTGAGAAAAACTTTCATTTGGCAATGGAGGCTGAAGTATGTGCTTTTAAAATCAGACCAGTTATTTATATCTTTTAATTAAATCCCATTTGACATTTTAGAAGTTTCCAATAGTTTCATGTTGTTCAAACTGCCGAAAATCTATTTTTATATTTTGTTCTTCAATATTCTTTAAGAAACTTTCTCCCCTTCATTTTCCTGAGTTGTAGACACCAGTGAAAGTGTCCCCCCTATTGCCTGCAGCCTGATGCTTGCTGGTAACTGTGCTGCAGAACCAGTATGAGCAGCCTCTGGGCAAGCTCTTCCCACACTCGTGTGCCAATGGGTCTGGAAGCCTGTGTGGAAAAGTCACTGTATCCAATTACTAAGCTGTCATTTAGATTTGTAAAAGTATGCTAATGGTTCTTTTTGCAGGAGTTACTTGAACATTATTGCTCAAGGCTTCCACGTTGGTGTTTCCCACTGTATGTTAATGTCAAATAAATACATTGGTGACCAGAAAACAGATGTTTCCTCTGTATGGGCCTGCACACACAAAATAGCTGAACTTCTGTAGCCTTGTCAACTGTATCACAGCGGGCCTTGAAGTCTTAAAAAAAAAGCCACCAGCTCAAGTTATCTTCTCTTCAGGTATTTGAAGTTTGTTTAAAGTGAGCATTTTCCACAAGTTGTATACATGGATACAATGACAATCGGATTAAGATAGAAATAATATTGAAAAAAACCCTCTCTCTTTTTTTTTTTTTTTTCCTTCTTTTTTTTTTTTTTTCTTCTTCTCAAGGTCTACTTGTAAAAGAGACCACATTTGTAGAAATGAATATGTCAGGTCAGCTCTTTTGTTGTAAAGGCCTGTACATGTTTAATTGCACTTGTGTTAATTGGTACAGAGCAGGAAAAAAGCAGTGGTGACAAAAATAAACATATTTAAATAAGTGACCGTGACTACTGACAAACTTTAAATCATCTTTATCTCTACCAGTTTTAACTTGGAAATACATTAAACACATTTATGTATGTATCTGTATTATTAGAGCTACTTAGTTCAGCCCTACATCATCTTTTGAGGTGAACCTCCAGTTGTTGCCCCTTGGCATTCAGCAGCTCACATCATGGAGCGGGGTTGAGGTCAGATGAATGGATGGAGGATGTGCTTTGCCTTGTGCATGTCATCTGCTAGTGGATGTTTTTGTCTATAGATCCAAATTAGAGGTAGTCCAAAGTAAAAATCCCAAAGTGGATGTTGGGTCCTCAGCACTTTCATGCTTCAGCTTCTGCTGTAATGTGCTAATGTAGACATGGCCAGAGATGTGTATCCAGAATCTGCTCATTTCATTGCTTTTAAAGTGTCTGGAATGCATCTTAGGAGGTGTGATCGATCCTGTTGAGTCATTTGTGCTGATGGAGTCTGTAAAACTGTGTTAGGGCTTAAAATCTTTAGCTCAAGTATGTAATGCATTGACATGTGAGCAAATAATTACTCATTTTTAATCTTGACAGCTATTTATTTTGAGCAAATAACCTACAGATTGCAGGCCTGTTTGTGCCAGTCTGTGTTAAAAACTAGAAGTCTGTAGGACCAAAGGATGGTAATATTGGAACTTTTCCTCAGATGCTTTCTTCAGAAGAAAAAGGTTTGGAGAATATTGAGGAGGAAGGGGGGAAAAAATGAATGCAGGGGAAACTGAGAGCAGGGTTCTACTCTGGCAGAGGATTTGCCAATATCTGTTTCTCTGTTGGTTGTAGTGGGTGTGATGAGAAAAACCCCATAAAGTATGTCTGCAGTGAAATGAGGCATTTAAATATGTGCTTTAATGCTTCAAGTTTAATACCTTTCTGAAACCAAATCTCATAGTTGGTCTGTATAGGAACATATATATGTAATAGGTTACAGAGAGTGGAAGCAAGTGGGTGTACACAGCGTAGGTGCTGCTTTGCGCTGCTGGTTTCCTGCAGATGCCCAGGCTTTGACTGCCTGTGAGCTTGCATCGTTGGAAACTGGAGCTGTAAAACTGCAGTGTGTGATCCACTGATCTCCGTGGCATCGCCTGATGTTTCTGGTTTATGTTCCTTTCACGTGTCTCTAGCCTTCCCTGTGCTTCAATTACTGGAATGCAGCACCAAGCTCTGGGATAAGGCAGGTGAATTGCTTGTAAACTAACAAGCAAATTAAAGCTTTTGCTCCTCAACCATTTTGAATCTCAGTAAGATTATTAGCATGGCAAGGTTATAGCTATATTTAAAAGAACACAGTGTGAAATACTGTATGTAGGCTGGTGTTTCAGTTGTGACCATAACAGTTGCTTATTAACACCTACATATCAATATAGTGGTGGTAGGTGTTTGTGAATCTTTTCAACCAACCACAGCAATGCAGTGAAAGGCAAATCTCATGCCTACAATCTGCTTGCTCTGTGAGACCAGGCTCTGGCTTCTAGAATTTATAGCCACTTTTAATTAAGTGCTCACTTAATCAAATTTTTATGCTTTGTCCCCATTTGCAAATAATTGACATGAGAAGGGAAAATCCTAAAGGAGAAGACAGGAGGAAAAGAACAGAGAAAAACAGTAAGAGGCAGATAGTGCACTTTCTCCACTTATATTTACAGTTAGTTTATTCAGGGCTTGATAAGCAGGACATTGACTTACCATGCAGGGAGAAACTGGGCACCTGGTGACTGAAGACTATGTAAGTTACTGGCACAAACCCCAGTTTTTCAATTCCTTTAACAGCTAGCCTTGCAAGAATGCCACATGTAAATCTCATCAAAGTATTAAATATGGTTTCCTATTTAAAGTAAATATTAGTGGTTTAAAGCAGCTTGCAGACTGTGTCGAGTTGGTCTGAGCAGTTTTTTGTTCTGAGGTTTTTGTGTGGACTTACCTGCATTGTAAGTAGTAAATACTATCATATACTAAGCATGGAGAAAAAGAAACAATGCTATCTGTTTTAGCAGTGCAAGAGGTACCATTGAAAGCTACTACCAACAGAAGTTGTTCTTGCTCTTTCCATGAATATTATGCTAAATCTGAACAAAAATGTTGCACTGCTAAAGAACAACAGATGTGAAAAACTGTTGTCTCTAATTGACACTGTGGTGTCAGGTGAAAGTGAGCTGAACAAGTTCCTCCTGTAGTTTTGTGCCTCAGGATGGTTCTTATGGCTTCATCTCTGATCTCTGGGGTGATGCCATGTTCCCACCTTTCCCCTTTGTCCAGCACCGGCAGATGTGTCCTTTAATTGGTAATGTGCTCCCGCAAAATACTTCAGATTTATTTTATATATCTCTGTCATGTTTAAATTAAATCAGCTAACAAATTTGCAACAAAAAAAAAATTCTTAACATTCAGAATGTGAACCTCATTTGCTTGGGAAAGCAGAACTGTGTGAGCCTTATTTCTTTAGGAAAATGTGCAAAAAACTCCAAACTCTCTGATTTTTTTTTTTTTTTTTTACGTGTAAAGTTTTACTTTCTTTGTGACCCCAGATATAATGTGAATTTTTCACGTTTGTCAATCTATATATTCCTCCCTAATCTCATAGAATGGGATTCCTTTTAACATTAGCTGCTAAAAGTTAAGTAGCTCTCCTAAACTAGTCATCTAAGATGCCCCCTCCCCCACAAGGCTGATAGCAATGCCAGGGTGATTCATCTTACCTGTTTTACTCACCCATCGGAGAATGGGATAAACGGCAATCTGGAGGCACTTATCTCTCTTGCTTGACTACAGAAGGAGTCTAGATGACTGGCTTCGATGAGCCACCTGATCTGTAGGTGGCTATAGACCAGGGAGACTACCTCTTTTGATCTCTGCATATAAACTGTAGTTTTCAAAGGTGTTTTCTTAGTGCTGAAAGGATTGCTTATATATAAATATATATATGCACATAGTTATACAAATAATTCCACCTTTTTTATTAGTTGGTGTTTTGTGTATGGATTTGTGTACACTGATCAATTTTTGTGTATGGATTTGTGTACACTGGAGTGATCGATACTTAAGTGTATAATTTTGTGTCTCAAATTTCTGGTTTTGTTACGCAGACACAGTAGCTCCCTCACAGAGGAACGGGCAGCTCTCACTGTAAGGAGTGAAACTCCTACCGCACCTGGAAAAGGCCAGTCTATGCTAATCTCAAATGGAATAAATAATCCTCATTATGAAGATTCAGTAGGTATCCACCATAGCTGTATCCTTTTGGCTGTGAAGGAGGGTGTCTGAGCTTCCATGCATTCATGAAGCTGTGCACCAGCAGGGTCCAGTTTGATTCAGTTCTGTGATAGGTCTACATCTGTGGCAATGGGTAAGCTGGCCATGTACCTACCTAGGTTTTTCCCTGTGTGTAGTGCTTTTCTGTATTGCTAAGGAAACTCAATTATGCAGCACTCCTGTCCTCCAGCATGTCAGGTAACAGTGATGCAGACCTTTCAGCTCTTGGTTCCCTGCTGAGCCAAGAGGAACAAACCAGGTACTGGATTTCTGTACCTAGGTGGCTACATTTTCTCCCTGAAGTGCTGAGCTGCAAAGCAGCAGCTGTGAGAACTCGGCAGTAGTGCTGTTGTAGTTAGTGGTTGGTAGCCACTTCCCTTGATATGAGTGCTGGCCAGCTGAGATGTGGATACACAAAGGGACTGCAGGGTTTTTTCAGTTATCTTTCTGAAATCTTGGCTGCCAATGTCTGGAAACCATAAGGACATTTCAGTACTGCACACCCGTTCGACAGTACCAAGATGCATATGTCAAGGCTTGCAGCATATAGTTGGTTATTGTTTGAAACTAATCAGACAGGTGTTCTGGAAATTCTGTTGTAGAGTTTATCCCATTGTTGCTGATGTTTTTAGTGCAGGTTGCGGAGGTTGCAGCAAGCAGAGACAGCACATGAACTGCTCTGGCAGGCTGTCAGAGGAGGAGCAGTAGTTGGGAGCTTTGGTAAGAACTGTCTGCAGAGGTGGTGTAGGGAGCTAGAGGATGACCAGCCTGGAACACGACTGCCAAGAGGCAGCAGGGATTTGACATAAGTTTCCGATTGGAAAATGGCTTGCTAATCTGCTGATGTTTGCTTTGATTGTTTTGGTTTGTGGTTTGGGGTGGTGGGGTTTTTGGCGTTGTTTTTTTTTTTTTTTAATGGCAGAGATAGGAGGTAAAAAATATGAAATCATTAAAAATTAAAGAAAATTAAAGAGAAGCATGTCTTGAAGGCAGGAAGTCTGACCTGACATGGAGAGCTCTGAATTAGCACAGTCATGGTCTGCTTTCCTTATTGTCTTATAATGTCAAAGACATCAAATGATCAAACGTCAGCTGATGATGCTTTCATCTAGCAGCAATGATGGAATCAGAAGTGGCACATGAGAGCACCAGGGCTGTTGGTGGTTGAAAAAGCAAGATTAATTTAGTGGAGCCAAGTGGATTGTTCCACCTATATCATGTTATATCGTGACATGCTGGAAAGAGCTCTTGGTTCTCTGGACTGGATTCTGGCTTCCCTCTGATTTTTACAGTGGTATAATGCTGCAGAAGTACTTCTTTGTTTTGGCAAAACAGTGGCCAAGTGGCAAAATTTTGATTTGGGAGATTCCAACCCACTTTTTTTTTAAAAAAATTAAAATCTTAAGATGCAAAAATAAGAATCTAGATTTGGGTAAAACTTTTTACGTTTACCATAATAATGTGAGACACAATCTGTGATTGACTTTAAAAGGCTTAGCAAGTTTATTGAGATTCTTTGGATAGTAGATACAAAATATATTTAATATAAAGATCTCAAAATTGCATGTATTTTGTGGAATGTTTTTGGCTGAAGTAGAATATATTTTTCTGTGGTTCTTTATTAATTATTTAAGGCCTTGGCTTAATTTTAAGAACAATATCCATTTCACTCTGTCCTACCAAGAAGGTTGTGCAAGTCCTTGTTGCAAAATCTGAGAATTGACAAGTACTTTCTCCTTGAGCTGATTTTCCCGACAACAGTCATCGTGTTGTGCATTCTTCTCCAAAAGTTGAAAAGGAGAGAGACACAAAGAGGAAAGGGATCACAGTATCTCAATTTTATTTTCTTTCCTGAAAAGTATTCTCTTTGGACAGACAGTAATTGTAGTTTCTAATGACACAAACTTGAAGGGAAACAGAAGACGACTACAAACAGGTTTATGGGCCTATCAGCAGGAATATGTGGCTACAAATTGCTGAGTAAATGAAACAGCCTGTTGTTTCCTAAGCCTGAGTTTGAGTGTTATGCCAAAGTATTTGAGGAGGAGCTAGAGCACCAGGCGGTGTAAAGGATACCTGCTGGGTCCTAATTGGTGCCCACTGTTGTTAATGGCTTCCTGTGGCTGAATGTTTACTTGTCATTTGTTTTGTGCTTTGTTTCCCAGCTACTGGAAGGAAAAAAAAAAAAAAAATACTGACCAAAACTTTATTTTGCTTTCAAGTGGACATCCCTGGACATCAAGTGCTGCACTGCAAATTGTCTCACAATGCTAAGTACCTCAAGTCTATTCCTCAGTCGTGCAATTATCTTGTATGCTTCAAAAGTCACATTCGCTTTGGATACTGTTTTAAAATTTGGAAATTTACCTGAATTACTACAATAAATATTAATTATGTAACTGAGAAAATTAGGCACTTTAAATGTCTGGGGGTTTATCTACTGCAAGACTTTGCATGGTTAAACATTTAAAAAATATCTCAGATAATACCAGTCTATTTTTAAGCATCTATTCTCATAAAATGGCCATTTTTTCCTATATATCTCATTTTTTGTGGGAAACCTGTGAGAAGTATGATGAGGAAGAATGAAACCTTGCATGCTCAAAACTTCCCTACAAAAGAGTTCCTGCATGTGACACACAGACGCTGTATGGTTTAGTCCAAAGGGACTACAAAAAACTATCCAGGTCAATGTTTCAGACTCTTTGCTTGCTCTGTCCTTGGTTTCCCTAACAGGACAGCCTGTTAGTGCCAGCCACAGTGTGAATACCTCCCTGCTGGGAAAAAGGAGTGAAAACACTATTTTTAACTAGGCCACTGAATAGTTTGTGGTGACTAACCATGTACACACATTGCTGATCAAGAAAGAATTAGAACTAGTAAAAGCATCCTAATCCCATAATCTTAAATCATCTGCTTCTCCTACAATGGGTTGTGGGATTGGAGGCTTTTTTGAGTGGTGTCAAGAGAGAATTACTTTCAGTAATACTAGAGAGCAATACAGACTTCTGAGAAAAAGTACCTATATCTCAATTTAGCAGCTAATTCTTACTCTGCATACCTGTGTTTGAAGATGAACTTTTAGATACTTGCCCTCTGTTCAGAGGAGTGTACACCTCGATGTACAGAAAGAAGATAGAATTGCAGAGTTGAATCAGTTAGTGGTAAGGTTTTTTGAGAGCCACTTCTACACCAGTATTACATTAGATTTCAGTCAGTGTTTGAAATGCCCTCAGAGGCAAGCCAGACGATGTGGGAGAAGGTTTCAATGAAGTACAGAGCATTTTGTCTGGGGACATAAATCTAATTCCTTGATTATTGTTGACTGTCATTTCATCTCTGCATCACATGCATATCACTTCCATATGCATTTGGCTTGCACACCTTGCAGATGCACTGTCCACAGAGTATTATCTCATGCTATTTTGTGTTAGCACTCCAGATAACACCATCTGGAGCTCTTCTTTATCAGGCACCAAGTCTAGAAGCGGCTAAGAGCTAAAAGAAATTTCACCAAGTGTAGATGATTGGGATTTAGATATTGAGTTCCAGATATTCAATCTGTGCTTAACTAGGTGGTAGAGAGAGTGAGGAAAGATGGGTCTAAAATTGTTCCTCCCAGGCAGCTAGGCAGATTTGCACTTTGCAGGTTTATCTCAGGGAAAGCTCATCTAACTAACATGGGAGCCCTTTGCAGTAATTCCTGAAGGGTTGTGATCTGTAAGAAAAAAAAGGGCATCTAAGATGCTTCCCTCTGAGTAGGAGGATGGTGGTCAAAAAAATGGAGGGAGGTGTAAGCAGATTTAACACATCTTCAAAAAGAAATTTGTGTACTTTAGGGTATCCTCAATCCTAAGTATATTTCTAACACATCTCCTGGCATTTAGCCAAGGTATTCACTAATTTTTAAAATTTGTTTTGTTGTTATGGAGGATTAAATAATCTAGTATTTATGCTCTCTATCTCAGGTTAGAGGACTACAGAATAAACTAATTAAGTGTGGAGTCCTAAAGAACCAAGAGGACTGTGCTGTGAAAACTTTCGGATACTGATTCCACAGGGTTGTTGCAATTCACAGCTCAAATTAAAATCTGAGGATATAAAATCAAAAGGTTGGATTTCTTAAACACTTGGTCATATCTGAGTTTAGATTTAAAAAACAAAACAAAACAACAAACAAACAAAAAAAAACCAAAACAAAAAAAAAAACCCCGAAACCTAAACTGATTGCAAAAAATGGCAGTAACAAGGTAGCAAAAAAAAGAAACCAGACCTTTAAGTGAGTGCTATGTAGGAGTGCATATCTTATTAAAATTAATGCAGCTGTGCTCATTTGTGTCACCTAAGAATCAAGCACAGGGTGTTATTTCTTCAGATTAATTCATGGTTATCACTTTTTTTTCTTTACCTTGTTAAACAAAAAATGTCCCAGGTTCTAGGAAAAGGAAAACCAAAGTACATTTAAAATAGAGATGAAACTCCAAAATCTGAAGTTTTAGTCTTTCAATTATTTTAATAAAAAAGAAGCCTGTGTATCAGAGTATGTAGAAAGTTGTTTTAATTTGCTTAACATGTTTATTGAACAAGTGGTTTTCATGATTGACCGTAATACAGTATTAAACTGATCATTCAGGTACACTAATCTTTTGGTTAGGATGAAAAATGCCTTGACTGTTAGTTGTAATAATTTTTATATCACTTGCTCATTTTGATCCTCTTAAAGGTCACTGAAATGCACAGATTGTGTTCTCAGTCTTTGTTACCTTGCTCCTCTCTTAACTTTTCCCTATTTATTTTACATCCTTATGTTGGTTTGTACCCTAATTTTTACCAGAATCCTGCAAAAATGTACTTGGTTCACTGCAGCTATTCCATTAATCTAAAGTTGCCTGTTGAATGAAGGCTGACAGATCTATGAATTAAGGTGAAAGAGTGTTAGTTGATTAAAACTAATGCCTTTATTTCTATAGAGGTGTCACAATCTCCTTGAGTAGATCTGGAGCATAGATTACTCTGCACTTACACTCTGTTTATAGTATAAAGTATCTTGTCTTACACAAATCTGAGTACTATGATATAAAGAAATTTTTAAAAAATAGAGATAAAGGTTAGTCTAGAAAATGAGTACCCAAGTATTGAAAGGTTGTTTGAAATGAACCATTTTTATTCCTTTCATAAGCCCACAGTAAAATTTTGATTATGATTTTGCTTTGACTTGACAGTGATTGCTTCCAAAAGTTCACCTTCCAATGCCTTTATAAGAACCAGTATGGAGCCACCAGTCATGGGTTCTCTAAGACAAAGATATGGGCAGCTGAAAAAAGTTAGCAATTTATATTATAGTTAAACAAAACACTTGTGCTTTCAAACAGTGCTAGTCAGGTTGGAGTTATATCATCCAAAGTAATTTCTCCTTGTGTCTAAGCTGTGCTTGGTATGGGGAAATAGTGGAAGCAGCCACTGTGAGCTGGTCCACTTAGGCAGCAGACCCACTGCCTCAGTCCTTGCCAAGGACCTGTCTCCATGCTTCAAATACTTATACAGACAAAATAATGCTCTTTCTGATAGATATTCCCCAAAAAGAGTAAATTCTTTCAGTGGATCAGCATTTTCCTGTCAATCTGTGTCTTCATTGTGGTTTTACTGGAGTAGTTGTATTCCATGGCGATGGAATTGCTCCCCGCCTTCCCTGCAGTATTCTTAAGTCATATGGCTGCCTGGCAAGGCAGGAATGTAGACCTAGATTTAGGAACATGCTCATCAGGCTTCCTAGTTCTTTGTAACTTCACAGTTGTGAAGAATGAGAATTAACACCATTGTCTTTTTCTTGGTGGGCTTGGGATGATCCTGTCATTTTCTTCTAAATTTGAGAATGAACTCATGTCTACCTGCTTATCATGGGAATAACACTGTGCCATATGGTGGGAAGGTACTGTAGGAAGTTAGAGGAGAGAAATACTAATTATTCAGGCAGTATTTACAGAGTAGGGAACCTCTGTGTCAGATTCAGGGACCTGCTGCTGATAGGGGAAAAAGGAGAGCTGAAGGAGACAGCCTTGGTGAAGGTATCCAAGTCTTTGATGCTCCACACAAAAACTAAGTAGCACAGAGGCAGGGAGAATGTTTGAGGGTATACAGAGTGGAAGAGGAGTGCCAGACATAAGAGGGTGCAAATGCTTAGAAGAAACTTTATCGATGTTTTCCCCTATTTTCTTGCTAGAACACTTCCCAGCTCATTATTGCAAGGTGTCCTGTGCAAAGGTGCTGTAGACTGAAAATGCAAAAAAAAACAAGTTTAGAGGATAGTGATGAAGAATTGTGGAAGAGTACTCAGTTCTAATTATATTCGGTGGAGAGATTGATTCTACTGTCCAAAAACTGTTTTGGTAAAAAAAAAAAACAAAAACTAACCACCACTTTTCAAATAATCTGGCAATGAAAACTGCTTGGCTGAAACAGCAGCAGCCTCTGAAGGAAAATAAAAATATGCCTCATTTTTACTTCAGGCCTCTTCTCACCTCCTCCCCTCAAACTCACTTGTTTCCCCTCTTTGTGTACAGTTCAACAGCTGTGCCCTGTGAGATGAGCTGGGGTGGGCTGCGTTCCTCACACCTCTCTGCAATGCACACATCACTCTCCCAATCTGCCAGACTTAGCAGTATTTCTTGGGCCAGACTGTCAGGTTGCTGAGGGTAGCTGAGGTTTTAATTTGCAGTTTGCATTCTTTTCCTAAGTACTGCATGCTCTAGAGAGAAGTCAAAAGCAGTCGTATGATTATGAACTCAATGGTTCCATCCATCTATCTTTTAATTTATTAAAGTCAATTCTGTCCAAAAGGCATTTCACATGTTGGACACACTAGGCTCATTTATATTGCAAGGGACAAAAATAACATTCTGTTTCTAGAGGAATGAAAAATGTGGTGAGCCCCTGTCTCTTCCTGTCAAATTAAATATTCTAAATCTTAAATCCAGATTTTTTTAATTGCACATAGATATATCTGTGGTCATTTTGTGCCTGAATTTACCTGTTCGGGGCATGTAATTTGCTGTTATTGCTGTTTACTATCTAAATTGGGTACATGGTTCCATACTAAAATTTTATATTTATTGTGTTTTACAAATTTAGAACCTGTTTAAGAAACGATAGCCTAGACAATGAAACAGTCTGAAAGACAAGGGAGGTTGTATGTTTTTGGTTTGGGAATTTTAAGAGAGAAAATTAGGACTTCATCCTGTATATTTGGCAACAGGGCTTAAAGTCTTATTTGTAAATACAAAAAGTGTATTACATGGCTTCTAAGCTTTGAACAACTTGAAGTCACCATTGGTGAATTCTGGCAATGTTACTACAAGTGAAAGAAGTAGTTGTATAAATGAGGAAACTGAGAGGTGGTATATCTGGTCTGCTAAGGGCAGTCTGCAGTAAGAGGAGATGAGATTTTGATCTTATTGTTCTCATTTTATTCCCCACCTTCCACCTCCATACAGCTTTTTTTTTCTTCTCAGAACCTATGAAACCAAGCACTAGAGTAATTTACCATCAGAGCAACATTTTCCCTATCTCCAGACTTCTAGTGTATTCATCGCTGTTATCTAGGTGATGGTTAAACATCAGCAATTGTAATAGTGTTTGTATACAGGACTTTTCTCCTCTCTACCACTCACCCCATACAGTGTTGGTAGCTTTCTGTTTTGACTGAAGAGAGAAGCTACACTTTATGCTCCCAGACCAGTGGACAAGCTGCAGTGCCCTGGCACTAGTTTGATGTCCTCATCTCCAGTGGTGAAGAACGGGCCTGACAATGCCCAGCTATTTTTGCTTCACAACTTCAGCTGGGTCACTTGCAGCTGCTGTCATTATCAAGGCAGCACATTCTTCCTGTGGCAAGGATTAAGGTGACAAACTAGATTTTAGTTAAGGGGTATAAACAATAAGGCTGAGGTCTTGAAGGTATTCTCTAAAGTGAGAGGAAGACCTGACTCATTTGATATGATGAGTGCTTATTTTGATCAAAAGAGGGCTTCAAGCTAGCCTCTTGTCCAGCATAAGTCCACTGATGTGGACTTCTTGCCTTTGGACCACTGTACACTGGATGATACTGAATGGTATCTTTTGGCTGTAGGCTGGAAAAGTGCTTGGGTAAGCAAATTTCACTCTGCTTTCTCTTTCTAAATCTGACAGCTACAATCTTCAAGCCATACCCAGGAGCAGTTCACAGTGAACCGCTCCAGTGAGCAGACATCCTACGCAGAGCAGTGGTGCTAGGACCTGCTTCATGCTGCATAAGCTGACAAGGCCTACTTGGACAGCCACATTTAAGACCAATTTATTCCATTGCCATTCAAAGTAGCTTTGAGACCATGTTCATTTCCATCTTTACTGTCTAAGTAGATGTCCAACCAGAGTGATTCTATGATTTGCCTTTCTAAACTGCAGTTTTCTCTATTCTGAAAATTGCTTTTCTATAGGATTCAGCCACCAGCTGAGGCCTTCAGGAGAATTTAGATTAACTCTTATGCAGTGTGCATATCTGGCAAAAAGCAGTATGAAAGAAAGGTGAATTTTACCCTTATAAACAGAGTGAAAACACACAATTATCATTTATCTCATTCTTTATTTAAGGAAAAACCCACGTGAACTACTGTCTAGTTTGGGTTAGCCATGAGGAAGCCAAGTTGTTCACACAAAGTCCTAAATGATTTCCCTCTGTAAAAGCACCCTGGGTTCCCACCAGTGTAAGTGACAGCAAAAAATGGGTTGTTAAGTGATGGAGATGAAAAAACACCCTCTCTTAGCTTTTGGAAAGAGCTTTATTTGTAGACACTTTCAGGTGACTTTCTGTAATTGTTTCCAAACGAAGGGAGGATTAGCTCAGATGTCACCAAACCGTGAGGATGCCTGGTTGGCCTTTCATCCTGCCCCAGGCTACAGTTGGGCCACATCGGCCCTGTTTGCCTGACCCAAGGCAAATATGTCTTGGCTCAGTGCTTGTTTCTATATGCTTGACTGAAGCAGAAGAGATTGTTCACAAATAGGTGAGAGAAAAATAAAGCAGAGAAATGAAGGAGCAACCTTTTATGCATGAAAAGGGGAAAAGGCCACTTGAAAATTTCTTGAAAACCCCCAAATTTTTCAGGCCGTTATATTAGCAGAATGATAAAAAGACAAAATGAAGTGCAGTCAAGGTGTTTTTAGAATTATACTCTATGGAAATTAGAAAGTTCAGGCTAGGAGCTTAAAGGCGCTGGTTGAAACAAGTTGGCTTCTTTTGGTCTTGGGGCAGCTTAACAGTGTTCCCAAGGGTGAGATGGGGAAAGAAAAGCAAGAGGGGAAAATGACATATATGCAGATTGAGTTCTGGATGCTTGCTTGCTTTCTCCCAAGTATTTTGCATGTTAGGAATATATTTCTAGTCAACAAGGAGTTGCAAGTAGTTGTAACACTGAGCAATTACTTAGTGATAACAGTATACCTGTGCAATGCAAGGATATAGGTAGCCACCTGGGTGCAAGTCTGTGGAGAGTCAGGCCCAGAAAGCTTTCATTTTTCCCTGTGAAATGCAAATGGATTTCAATTAAAGCCTGTATCTGCTCAAAAGCTGGCAGTAATTTAAATACATCTGGGTTTTGTGACTGATACAGGCAACTGATGTGGGTTTTACATAGACATCACCTAAAGCATTTCCTGGCTTCATATTCCTGCCCACCAGGGTTAGAGATATGTATTTAACCCCTGTATTAAGATTTGCTTGTACGCTTAGGTGCTTATGTTCACAGTGCAAACTTTATAAATGTTAGTGCTGTTACACTTAAATTCCCTGCTCCCATCAAAGACAGGCAAGTCCCTTTTCAATTTTCATTTAACTGTCCACTGCAGGCTATAGGTTAAATGAAGATCCTCAGCCTCGTGAAGTTAAAAAAAAAAAAATTTACGATATTTTCCCTCTGCAGTTCATTATTCTCTAGCTCTGACTTTAGTTTGTATCAAGGCCGACTTGTTGCTCTGAGAAAGGAGCATTTCTATTGGTTTGCTGCAGGAAGCAACCTAGAACAGAGGAGGACCAGATCCAGTGTCTTTCATGCATCATGTTGTTTCTATTCAAAATTTGGTTTTGATATTTTAATACTTCACCTGAGTGTTAAAATAGAAGACAATATGATAGAATAGTTCAGTTGGAAGGGACCTACAGTGATCACCTATAGTTCAAGTGTCTAGCAGTTTGCAAAACAAAAATAATAGTCAGTATGCAGGATATTTTACAGATAGACTCTAATTCTTGCAAATTTGTCCCAGATTGTAGCTATGAAGACAAGACAAGAAGATGTCGATTGTTTTTGTTCTCTTGGATGATGCCACTGTGTGTAATAAATTCTGGAAGTGAATGGCATTTAGATGAATAGCAAGAAAAGAGATCCCATTTTCAGATGCTACTTATTCTTGGAACGTTGTTTCTATCAGAGCAGAACTACATGTATTTAACTGCTGAAAGCTATACTTTTAACAAAATCAGTCTTGGGCATAGAATGCAGTCTGTAATCTTTGTTTAGGTAAAGACACCTACATTAAGCTATACATTCATGGAGATTGGGATGTGCTGGGCAGTTCTGATGCGGAGAGCAGTGGCTGCAGTGCTCTAGGAAGGATTGTTGGTCAGCAGCTTATGCACAGCCACACTGTCTTGAAAGCTAAGAGAGTTTCCTCTAAGCTGCTTCGTGCAGCTTAGCTTCTGTGCTAGAAAGATTCCCTGGGCACATTTATTTACTACTGTTGGCAGAGCATTGGCAGGCCCTAAGAAATGGTTTGTAGTCCATCATGTGAAGAAATCAGTGAAAACGCTGAGAACAAAGAGATGTGCCTTGGCTTTTTTGAAATGGTGGAGTATCCTGAATCAGAGGCATTCATTTCAGTCCTCCCTTCATTTCATGCCTCTAGAAAGATAATTAGATCTGAAATATAAAGATGACAGTTTAAATGTAATGATTGTTGCCTCTTACACTGGAATTATTTTGACCAAAAATTAACAGGAGAAACTGCATATGTAAGTAAGTTATGTAAATGTGTAAGTAAATAAATTCTTCTAAGGAAATGGGGTTTGTTTGTAATTCTGCTTTTTTTTTTTTCCCCCTCTTTCTGTCCTCACTTTTGAGTACAATGGCAAGTTTCACCTCAAGGTTCTGAAAAGTTTTGTGAAAGCTGGTCTCTAGAAACAGGAGTGTGAGTTGGGCAAAAATTTGAAGGAGAGATTTCAGTGCAAGTTCACTTTTTTTTTTTTTTTTTTAATGTCACTGAGGGCATGTTCAGCATGGGCACTGCAAGGAGCCAGCAAGTGAGACCTTTTGCCCAGCTCTTGGTGTAGAATTTATAGATAACAGGCAGGAAACAGAAGTTCACTAGTAAGGGAAGGGAAGTCACAGAGGTTATAGAACAACTATTTTTGTTATTTCTGCTGCATTTTATTTTTAAAGCAATTAAAGTTGCTGTAGATTGATTACCTTGCTGTATCTAAGCGCACCAGGTCCTGGGAGTGTGATTCATATTCATCATTCAGTTCAGCAAGATCCAGAAAGACAGGAGCAGTGAAGAACTGAAGAAGGAAATATTTACAGTAGACCAAGAAGACCAAGATGTGGCCAAGTGTGTTGTCTGGATTTATTTGTTTCATTATAGAAGAGAACCTGCAAGGCAGGAAATATAGCAACATTTGTAGGTAGACATATTAAAAATTGAAATTTAGAAATGGGAAGGATGTTGCTGCTAACAGCAATGGAGAAAAGGAAATAACATAAAAGGAAAATACAAGCTGTTTGGTAATAACTGCAAAGTTTAGCATTAGATAAATAACCATCCTTCCAGGGCAGAAGATCAGAAGTGCTATTAGATGTGTAGGGCTAAACTGAGGGAGATCAGTTTGGTATTGAGATGTAGATTTGCAAGCTATTTACTTAAAGGTAATAGTTATATCAGTGTGAAGAGAGGAGGCTTCCTGAGGATAAGATACAGAGGATGAGATCCAGGATAGAGCTTTGAAGAGCTCTTGCAGACAGGGGACAAGAGACAGAGGAGAATGAGGAGCCATTAGAGGGTGATGAGAAATCCATATATGTGCTGGGCTGCAATGTATCAGAGAGAGCTTTGTTAGAACTTGGAGATATCAGAAGTGTCTGTGGCTTATTCCTTGAAGCCTAGATCAGACTTACGGGTGTTTGAGCTTGCCTGTTAAAAATAAATCAGGTATCTCTACCTTACAGCATAGACATAATTTCAAAATCAGGGTCCAAAGCCAAGGTGAGATTTAGGAGAAAAAGGGTGACAAGGAAGGGTGGCAGCCAGCCTGTGCCGGCTGTCCAGGGCTGAGGAGGAGACAAAACTAAGTGAGATGCATGTGGTGTTCAGCACAGCTTATTCACAGAGGTGAAAAGGAAAAAGCCAGGATGGGTCCAGAAAGAAGTGTTGATTGTGAGTAGGAATATTAGACTACAGAGGGATGAGGCAGAAGTTGAGATACAAAGGAAGGTCTGGGACCTGGGCCTTTGTGTGTCTGTCTGGTGGCTACTATAGTGTACTTGAATGTTGGGTGAAGACTGTATCTCTCCTCTCTTACCTTCCACATCTGTTTCTAATCACAACAAAATAAATCCCCAAACTCTTTTCACTTCATGCTTCAGGCAGCCTTCCTTTCCCAGAGCAGTACCACTTTACATGTGTTCAGTGCCTCTTGTCCTAGAAAAAGCTGCTGGCTTTTGCTCCTCTCGGGCATCACTGAAATGCACCTGGCTTAGATGGAGGAAGCAGACTGAGGGCTCTCTGGCCCCTCTGTACAGGGGGCTGGAGGAGAGGCTGCCCCTCTTGATGTGGACTAGCTTTTGAGGAACTGCGTTTTCTGAGGACCAGCCTTGCAATTCCCACACAAATACCCTTTCACTTTTTGGTGTAGAAATTTCAGAAAAGCAGCTGCTGATAGCCAAAAAATCATCATTGGCTGTACAAACTTCCTTCCCTTTCCAGTCCGCTGTCCATTCGCACCTGTAACTCCCAAACCAGAGCCTCCTGAAAACCAGTCACTTCTGTTTTAGCTCTAGACACAGCAGCTGAGATTAACAGGAAATTCTGTTAACTGAAGTCGTATGTATTGACACTCACTTTGTTCTAAAGTTACTGTTAACTTTAGCATGTGGAGCAGCAGATGTCAGAGAGTCTGGATAAAAATCAGGTATCATGCATAGTTTCTAGGAAACAAAAATATGTGCATAGGATAGATCTATAACAATGAAGTTTGGAGATTGAGAACGAAAAAACATTTTTTTATTTAGAACATTTAAGGTGGCCCATCCTAAAGCAGAACACTGTTTCAGCAAAGACCTTTCTTTTTATTATTTATTTATTGATAATTTTTTTCCCTTTATCAGAGATAGGGTGTGGATTTGGCCTTGGTTTGAAATTAATTTTTATTTCTCACAAAGAGCTTAATGTGTTCTTGGTAAAAGTACTCAAGAGGGACTCCACTGTATTAGCTTGCTGGTTATGAAGCAGGTAGATTATGAATGGAAAACAGTCTATGTGGAAATTGATGCAAAGTAGCTGATATACCTATATATAGCTGTAGTTTTCTCTAGAGTGAACCTTGAGAATCAGGAAAAAAGTCTAGAGTTGTTAACCGCAAGAGTTTCCGTGAGTGGAGGAGTCTTGGATATGATATTGGTGGTTTCTTATCATTCCAGCAGAGGCAATTGATGTGTAGAATGGGAGACTTTGGTCAGTTCATTTTTAGCAGCATAGGTAAGGAAGGCTGGAGAGCACCATAGGTCTTCTTTTCAGCAACCTCACAGCAAAAAAGCTAACCACAGGATCACTTCTTTCTTCAAAAACCTTTTATTCAGTTATGTAATTTACAAATAGTAACAGCTATTAACCCAGTGTGGTCAGGGACTTTTATATTTAATCTGATAGCTGTATGTGCTGTGCTCTTGAAGCTGTGTCACTGGGACAGATACTTGCCTGTGGGAATTGGAAGTGCTCTCCAGGAACTGTGATGCCTTACCTTGCCAAGCCCTTGATCTGTGTGAACTCTGTTTTCTTCATCAAGGTGTCTGCTTGGGGAGCAGGTTCTGCTTCAGCTGTGCCAAAGAACAAGTCTTAATTTATTTTAAAATATGTGCTTAAAATATAACATGAACAGAAGCTTTTACTGTTTGTGTACGTATCTATCATTACCACATCTTTTATAAATCCAGTGTATAAAATGTGTAAGTAATGATATATGTAGTTCCATATAGCTTATTAGTATTATTGTAATAGGCAGGGAGTTAGACATAAAGCAATACATACTTTGCTCTGTAAAAGGGTTGCAGGTGCGTTTGGCTGAGGCTGTACATTGCAGACCTTTTTTTCTATCACCTTGCTCTTGTGTTGTCATCTGTATCAGTGCAAGTAGGTGTAAACTGCTGCTAATTCAGGGAGTTGGTAATGAGTGCCCCCAGCGTAGAGAGAGGAGAATCAGACTTTATATCTGTAATACCAAGCATTGAACTGCAAAATACATTTCCTGTTAATTTCTCTTCCAGAGCACTTTTCAAATAAGTATCTCCATCCTGTGGTGGGGCTTTGGTTTTTGTTGCTTGTGGGGTTTTTTTTTGTTTGGTTTCTTTTTTTTAACAGAAGAGCATAAAGAGTCGCTTTGTCAAAACTGGTTTTTGAGTCTCAGTAATAGTGCTGAAATCAAATGCAGAGGGAGCACTTAAAGGAAAAGTTACTAAAACTTAGTTGTTAAGGGTTTGGGTTTTTTTAAATTCCACCTTAAAAGTATTCTCAGTTTTGTCTGACATACGGACCTAAGACCCACACATTCCATTGTGAAAGTATCCCTAATGATGTGCTAGTTCTCAAGGACGTATCAGAGTGCTGCAGCTAACACCCGATAACACTGCTCACTCCAGTGCTGGCACACTTTGCCTGCTGGGTGCAAAATCTCCCCTGAAACAGACTGAAGCAAGAAGTGGCAATCTGCATTAACTTGCAGAATGATGCAGCAAGCAGCATAAAAACAAATTCTCAATCACACCCCTCTTTTGTCAGGAGGCTAGATAGAATTCCTGATCCTTTCCCTCTTTGGATGTCTTTGCCCTTGTTCCCTGCATGCAGGAAACTCCAGAAACTCCAATGTTACTCATCTTACAAGCACTTAGCCATTTTCTTTTTGTAGATCATAATAATTATGCATTGTGGCAAGATTTTGCTTTCTGTTTGGGTGGGTTCCCCCCACCCTGCACTGAAATTAGAGCAGAGCTCCTGTGCTTAATACATTAACATAGACTAGGGGAGTTATAATTACTATCTGTGCTCTGAGACTGACCCTTCCTTAACTATTATTTTATCAAAATGAACATGCCCAGTTAAAGCAATGAATGTCTCAGGGTTGAGGCTGAGTGTGCATCTGAAAAAGAACTATGGGATGCAAACACTTGAGGAGGTTGCTGGAAATATCTTCCTTTCCTTGCTTTAACTCTTGTTTGCAGGCTATGCAGTGTGCTGCAGAAAGAGAACTACAAGGACCTTGTTGTTTACAAAGTACAACATATAGCCAACCTCTGGCACCAGGTCCGGAAGGCTGGTCTGCTGCCCTCCCTCTTTGCTCAGCTGGTATCCCGCCTAATCTGCCTGCTGTAACTGGAGTGTTTAGTTACTTTCCCTCTCAGCAGCAGCTTGTGTTGTAGTGTATGATCAGAAAGACACGGACAAGATTGTTTGTAGGTTTCTTTAGTTAGACCAGCTGGAAAAAGGAGATGGTCTCTGAGGCACACACACTCTACTTCAGGCTAAGAATAATAATCTTGAAGTTTAAAGAATTATAAACAAACTTCAAAGTCTGTTTTCTCCCTGACATCTCTTCATCAAATCCTGTCTTTATTCATTATGTCTTAAGGCTGGGAGAGCCTAATTATTAACCCTGTCTCCTCTTCAGAGATTCACTGTATTTCACACAGCTGTCACATAGGCACTGCAGTAGTGTCTAATGTTTGGCCAAAGCAGGTAGTCCAGAGAGGCATTTGAGTTCGGTAATGACCTCAGCCATCACCGTTTCTAAGTGCTCTTGATAAAGCACTCAAGTGAAGCAGGGTGCTTTTCTTAAAGTGAATGAATCAAAACTACTGCTATGTGAACTTAAAAGCATTGAAAAAATAGTGATTGCAAGGAACCTCTGGAGGTTTCTCATCCAATTTCTGTTTCAACTTCAAATCTACATACATTGCCTGGGATCTTTTCTAGTTGAACTTGGCCTCTCTACATATACTCATTCTGAATCTGCCTGCTACCATGTGTGGAATTTCATGGGGAAATTTTAAATCAGATCCATTACAAAATCAAAGCGTATTGCATACTCAGAGCTACCATTGCCAGCCTAACTTGTCAAACAGTGAAAAGCTGCTGACTGCATTCATTATGTTTTTATTCAGTAAATCGTTGTAATAAATGCTTTCATTTAAGAGGCTGTAAATTGTTTGAGGCATTGACGTGAACTTTTGCGTGAAACTTGCCATCAGCTGATCCAAATCAAACCGACCTCATGGCTGATATTTCCCTTGCTTGCTTCAGTTGTGAACCTTTGCACCTCTGGCCCATGCCTGGAAGTGAAACCGTGCAAATACCTCACACTTATGCTGCTTCCAGCAGAGCCAGATGCAGGCATTTCTGAAACACCGGTGCAGTGCTGCTCATATGCCACTCCTGAGAGATGCAGGTGGCAGCCTCTTGATCAAAAGGGATTTGAGGCAGATGAAGGAAACTATAGGAAGGGGGAGCCATTGTAATTGTGCTACTGTAGGTCTCATGGAAGTGTAATAACCACTTGGAGTAAAATCACCGTGTTTAAGGTTTCATCAGAACAGTCTTTGTGCAAAGATTAATAGTGTTCTCCATCTTCTCCTTTCTCTATTGAAAGAAGGTTAAGGTGGCCTGAACAAGGATTTAAATCTGTTTCTGAGCCCTAATGTTTCAATTCTTTGTCTCTGAGCCAAATCTTGTATCTTCACATATACCTGCCTTTGATGAAAGATCTCATAAAGAACTACTGTAATTTCCTGGCTGGTAAGTAAAAAAAATAATTTCATGAGTTTTGAGGTTTTGTTGTTGTTAACAATCAGCTTACCGCAGATGCTGTGAGTGATGTGTTGGTGCTACAGCAAAGCTGTATAATAGCTATTGCTGCCAAGTCCTGTTCCCCTCCCCTTCCTGTCCTTGGTCTCTGCTAGTGCTTGTCTGACACCAAAGTCAGTCAGTTCACAGAGCTCAAACAAAAAAAAAAAAATCTTTTTTTTGTGGGGGTGTGAGTGTTTCTTTGCTCTTTTTACTGATTTGACTTCTTTAATTGTGAACTGGGCCAGGACTGTAGTTTCACAATAACTTTGGATTGATGTAAGTGTATTGTATATAACAAAGGTGTCACCCCCAGCTCTTCCTTACTTGTGCTTTCCCTGGAACTCATGCCACCTGTGTTGGGAGGCAGATCTTGGTGCTGACCTGGAGGAAAATCATTGTGCTGCTCTGCTCTCTAATTTTTCTTCATGCTAGTTTTGAGCTGGTTTCCCCATGTGACTTACTATGTAGCTAAATAAAAACTAGAAGACAGAGACAGGACCTCCTTTAATCCATAACTTCCACTTCTTTTGGCTGGAAGAGAGCATCAAAGGCTGCTCCATCTCTGCCCATGTAAAACTGGACCTGTTCCATTTACACTAGAGGATTTACTCTCTAATTCCACTGAAGGTAAATAAGAGCAAAATACAGCCCAGTGGAATGAAATTATGTAGGGAAAAAAAAAAAGAAAGAAAAAAAAAATTAAGTATGGAAAAACTAGAATGTGTTCCTGTTGAAAAGTCTTTTTTTTTTTTTCTTTCAGAGAGATAGAAATTGGCTCGAATGAGGAAAATACAGTCTCTAAAATGGTCTTGCTTGTTATGTTCGTTACTTTTTTCCAGGTGAAGAAGTACTTTAGGATGACACGTCAAGGAGCAAATACACTGTCATGAGTTGAATATCCCATTTAGAAAATGCATCCTTCTGACTTTTTCTTTCTTCTGCCCACAGAACTCTTCAGTGCCCAGCCAGAGTGAGGGGAGCAGCATGCTGCCAACGTCCGCCTCATTGTCATAAACACACAAAACCCCAAAAAGGAACTGAGCAAATATTTCCTAAGGTAAGTGTGAAAATTCCAGCCCTCACTGGCTCCTTTCAGCTGAATTTTGGTTTACAATTACTAAGCTGAGTGTATGAAATAAAGACCATGTTTGCTGGCAGTTTTTTCCAGTGGCCTTACTGGAGTTGCACTTGATAGCCTTTTCTAAGTTACTCATAAGTCAGTGGGTGGTTTGGTTACACTTGGCTTCAAAGTACTCAAGAGCTAATTTCATTACTGTAAAAAGTTATCTGAACTAAAAAGGAAAATATTTGTAACTTGTCAATCTCTGTCTGTTGAAGAGGCTGTTAGCTTATAACCATCTTTTTTTGTTACTCTTAATACCCCTTTGATGTGTCTTTTCAAAATAATTTAAAAAATAATCTTAATCTTACCAAGTCATTTAAGGCATACTTTTTGGCTTTAATCGTACTTTATTCCTATGCCCATAAGGTGCAAAAGGAGTAGTCCAGCCTTGCACAACATGAAGCTAATGTATCACTTGGTCTTGCCTGTGCTTTCCACATAGGGAAGGATTTTAGGCAGTGTTCCTCCTTCTCCAGGCTTTCCAATTTACTTCCCCATTCCATGCTCTCAGTGAAAAATATATATCATTAGTTCTAAATGTTATGCATACACTGATTTTTAAATAAATGTCTGCTCCCCTTCTTCCTTGCTGCTGAGGATTAAACAGTGCATTTTTAAATGGGTTTTTTCCCTCCAGTTAGTGGATACTGGGAGAACTTTGTCTGAATGTAATCTCTTTGTTGCACTGGACCATTGCTTGGGCCTACCTTAATAACACAATGAAGTGTAGCCCTCCCACTCCTGCAGGACAGATACTTCCATTCTTCAAAGCAAAAGAGCTGAAATTATTTCTTGGCCTGTTGCTTGAGTTGTGCCACTCCCATGGGAGGATCTTTCACTGGATCCCCATCTTTTTCTACCTTCAAAGCTCCTTAAAGCTTTTCTTCTCCATTACCTCATATTGCCTTGCTTTCTCAACATCCTCAGCTATTTTCTTCTTCTCCACCACTGCCTGTACGTTGCTGCCTAACCATTGCACAAGTTCTCTGAGCTTATCCAGAGTGCCCAGACCATGGTTATCCTAATAGTCCAGTCCACTGCTCTGACCAGAGTAGGTCTCAAAGCGCTGTACAAGTTTTCTTCTTTTCCTTCACAGATTTTTTCCTTTTTGTCCATCTCTTGATTAACCTGAGAGGAACAGCTCCTTCTTGAACATTAAAAACAGTTAATGGTACATAGAAACTGCTATACACAAACCATAGATGCTACTCATAGAAACAGGTGGCTAACTTCAGTCAGGAGCAGAAAAGAAAATAGAATCTTAAGACAGTATTTTAAATTTCAGCTCTGGCTGGAAATGAAGTCTTCCAAAATGCATTCTAATTCTTTACTAAAAAAACACTACTTCCCCCTTCCCCACCCTAATCTTGTTCTATTACCTGAATTATTGTATATGCTCTGAAATTGTGTCCCTACTCCATTCAGCACCAGAAAAAAAAAATTTATATGAATAAGAGGTATGGCACAGCACTGAGGTGTGCCAGGACTTCAGAATTAAGGAGCAGATTATTCTGCTGGGGCTTTTTTGTTTGACGTTTTTTGTTTGTTTCTGGTGTTTTTTGTTTGCCTTTTTTGGTTTTGGTGGCGCTTTTTTTAGTGGTTTTTGGTTTTTTTTTTTAGTGTTGGGTTTTTTTCTGTGTGTGTTGGTTGGTTGGTTTTTAATTGACATGGTTTCTGTCCGATCACTTTGATACTTAAAGGATATTTATGCTTCAGTTTAGAGTAGGAAAGACCTCAAAAATATCCTTACCATTGCAGTATAGAGAAGTTCCTTTTTATCTAAGAGAAAAATGAACAGCATTAATTATCACTTTAAAACACAATGATCTTCAAGCTTGAAAGTTCTTTGCTTGATGTATAAAGACTGTTGTTGACAACAGCAGTAAAAAGAAAAACTCAGCTGGTGAATTTGTTTCTTACTATCAAGGTGCTGTGCTATTTACCTTTCATGATTCTTAGATGGAACATTTTTCAAACATCAGCTGATTAAGCCTTTGGAGATACAACTGGGTGGATAGTCTCTGAACTGTGGTCATATCTGGTGGTGTATTTGCACCCAGTGCATAGTGAAACGTACTCTAGTGCCTGGGACGTTATTTGAGATAGCAAGGTGAATTTAAGGAAGCTGATGAAATTATCTGAATTGGGCTAAACAGATAAAATTCAACTCTTCTGAACAGCGTTAGGGGTGTTAGGGGAATTGCAGCACAAAGAAGACCCATGTTTCTTTACAGATTTTTTTCATTCATCTCTCCAGGATGGTAATGCTTTTTCTCACTGTGCCTGGGAGTCCTTATTCCCTTTGATCACCATCTCTCAATCTTGCAGTTTCACTTCTCACTCTGGCTGTTCCTTCAGAATTCCTCCCACTTTCCTCTGGGTTGCCAGATCCGACAGGGTTTAGCCCTTGTCTTATAATCATGGATTTATCAAGTTTTAATGTTTGTTAGTGATTCCTTGATTAGAATTGACCAAAAAAGGGAGAAATTAAGAAATGGGAAATATTTATATGTTTGAACTCAACTGTTTTTCACAATGTCTATTTGATTTCACACACGTTCAGCATTTTGATAGTTCTGAAAATGTTACAGTTTGAAAACAATATTTCATTTTAAACTCAAAAGCACATAGACCTGGCTATAGCTTATACTTCTTTCAGTTGTTTTAAGCTGACTGATCAGAATTCATGAAAAATTGCAAACCCCAAGTATTTTTATTCAAAAAAGTTTGCAAACAATCTGGGAAAATCGAGGTGTACTAGAAACTTCTTATTCTCTGAGTAAGTTAGCAGGTTTATAAGAAGTAAGATAGCCCTGCCAGCCTGGTGCTCCATCCAGGTTCAAATAGGAGATTTAACCTCGCACTGCATTGTGCTGTGCCTCATTCAGCCTTAGGGTTAAAGCCTTTCCTTTCAAACTAAGGAGCATGCCATAAAAACATAACATTAAATGTTGGACAAACAAGCTGGTAGAAATCAGAGTTGAATATCACAAAGGTATGTGCCGAAATCAAAATATATTCCACAACTAAGGAGCAATGGTTGGCAACACTGGTCTGCAAAAACTATTTTGCTGGTGTGCAACGCTGATAACCGTTACATGTTTTCAGTAGCCTGTAAGATTCAGTAAAGCAGGAGGTGCCCTGCTGTGGTACATGTCACTTGCATCACACAAATCATCTCAGTGTAGCATGTGGTGAGGAGCTGCAGTTGCCACTGCCCCAGCTGTGCTCAGGAGGGCAGAGCTGAGACTAGCAGAGAAAACCCCATAGGGCAGGCCCAGTAGGATGCTCAGCAGCTAAACCCAGACAGAGTCCTTAGCTATCTGTGAAGAACAGGTGAGCATGCCTGGAGGTGAGCTACTTACTCCTTGAGGCTTAGAGCTGGCTTTACCAAACTGTGATTTGAGGCATTTCAAAAGGGATTTGTAATGCAGCAAAAATCAGGATGCTGCTTGTGGCCCTCCCTGTTGCTGGCAGTATCCATTAAAAGGAAGGTTGGGAATCTCAGAATAAAGAATCCTACAGAAGTCTAAAGAAAGGCAGAACCTGAAAATCCATCTGATGTAAATCGGTGTCTTAATTATTTCTATATTTCAGCACCTCACAACCTTTAAGATTGATTGTTTGCTTGTTTCATTGCAACCTCTCATTGTGAGATGAGGATTGTGCAGACATCACCATCAGAGAAAGGAGCTGTGATGTAAAAAGAAGGTATAGCATTTATGTGGCCATTAAGTCCTGGGGCAGAGCACATAATATACTAC
Source organism: Ceryle rudis (assembly GCA_033439905.1). NCBI lineage: Eukaryota > Metazoa > Chordata > Aves > Coraciiformes > Cerylidae > Ceryle > Ceryle rudis. Next base: position 35,304 of record JAAGNO010013314.1, on the reverse strand, counting down.
AGCGTTCTTCAACACACACCCAGCATGTCCAGTCTCCCTCAGGTTTTCAGTTTTTAACATGTTTTTTTAAAACCATGGTTTTTGTGAAAGCACAGAAGACTCACCACCCTCCAGACCTGAAAAGTCAGAGCTTCTCTCTTGAAAAGCTGATGGCAAAGTAGTTTTCATGAACTGTGTAACAATACAATTGGGGAGGCACTCCCAAACATCACAAACATAATGAGGAAGGCCAGTTCATGTAATTTAGGTGGCTTGTGGTTGCATCACAAAGGCTATTGAGATTTTTTGAGTTTAAAAGACTTTGTTTCTTGTGCTTTGCTGTTAACATGTATCTGCTGACACAGATGGGGAGGTTATTCCATACTGCTACAGGATGGACAGCTAAAGCTTAGTCTGGAGGTCAAGTGAATCAACAAAACCAGTTATTCATGAGCTCACCTTGCTCTTCCTTCTGACAGCTGGGAAATAAGTTTCTAGCAAAAATGTAGAGGGTTGTTGCCTTCTCTATATCTCTTTCTCTGTTTCCTTGCTGTACATGGATACTCTGACAGTTCTGTTCCTGAGTTAGGTTTTTGAGCTTTCTTTTTTTTTTTTTTTTTTTTTTTGGATACAGACCATCTTTGTAGAGTCTTGGGATGAGGAGTTTGGGTTATATTTCCATGCTGAAGGTATTGACACTGTTTCCACAGCAGTTACTTGAAGAGAGGAGAGACAGTGTCAAGTTCCCTTGAAATTTTGTTGTCATAACTGGACTTATGAGCAGCATGAAACATACACATGATGGCCTTCCCTAATGATCTTAGAAAGGGCATGTGATCCATTTGTCAGCAGTTATGCCATGCCAGCTCTGAGCAAGTTGTAACTGTGGGCATAGAGAAAACCACACTGCATTCTTCACTGTTGCAGACCATAGGGTACATTCTGGGTCCCATGGGTCTGTCTTAAAGACATGCCCTGATATCTCTCAACTCCAGATGCCACTCAGTAACAACCAAATCCTGAAGCAGTAGCAGAAGCATAATGTTTCTGGTTCCAGCTCATTTAGGGCTGGCACTACTTTTCTTCAGGCTTGTGATTGCTCCCAGTCCTGGTTCAATTTTCTAGGAATTTGTGCATCAGAAATGGTTGTTCAGGGAAATAACGTATTTGGGGGGGGTGGGGGGAAGCGAATAGGTCAGGAGCCTGAAATTCATCTACCACTGGTTGCCAGAGAGGGCATAACCATCATGTAGGTGTCAATGGATACGCAGTTCCAGAACTGACCTTGCATCTTTGAGCTTTGGGCAATGCCCAGCATCTCTGTATCTTTAGGAGCTGAACCAACAGAAAGTGTAACTCTCTTATGGAATTGTGCATAGACAAATCTACTTCACTAAACTTTTGATGTGCGTAAAAGATGTATGGATGAAGAGCAGACATGACAGTGCAGCCTGAACTTTTCTGCCTCAGTAGCTTCTGTTAAACTTCTCATCCCCTCACTAACTGCTTCTCTCAGTCCTTATCTGCTCACTCTTTATTAGTACCAAAATACTTCCCAGCTTTAAAACAGTGATGCAACGGCCAAGGTTAAATTATAGATACCTAAAGATTAGGGTGCTAGGGGATCTAGGGCCTAGAGGCTGCAGAGGTGCTGGCATCCCACACCTAACCAGGGGCTTGGGGATAGAGTTTAAAGCCGAAATGCAATTGTCCAGACTCTCTCTCCTAGTAGGAGATAGGGACACTAGTTGCCATTGGACACTAAATATTTTGTGAAATCTGGGCCATGCCTCGGTGTTTGGACTATCTGCAAATTTAAGTCCCTGGGTGTTGGGATGATCTGAAAATTTAAGTTCCATTGATTCAGAGTGGTGATTTTGTGTAATTTGTGTGTTCTGGAAAATGGTTTATGTAGGCTTAGTTTCAGGCACCCATTTCTAAAAATCTTAAGCTGGAGTTGTTTAAAGTTCTTTTTGGCACCATTCAGATCACAGCTTGAGCAATGTTTAAAATAAAGCAGACTTTAAGTGATTTTTATAAGCTAAGGGGTTTAGATATCATTTATTACATTGTTCTATTCTTTCATAAAGAACAGCAAGTTGTTGTGCTTTTTCCTGATTTTTTTTTTTTTCAGAAGTTGATCCCTCTGTCTTCATTGCCTTCATTGCTCAAATGTTAATGGGTGCAGAAATTCCCAGATTAAAGTTTGAGATAAATGAGCCCCTAATGATTTGATTTTGTTTTGCTCTGTTAAGACCACGTAATGGGAGCTGGCTGCTTATCACTGACTAAGATCATTGGATGAGGTAATGGGGGGTTAAATGAAAAGTAAGACTTTTCATACTGGTGTGATGCAAACCCTGTGTCCAATTAAAGCCTCAAAGCATTTTTTAAAAGCTGTATAAAAGGTGAATCATTTCTGTAAACAGCCCTTAAAGTGAAAACCCAACACCTTTGCTGTGGGAGAAGTACTACAATCTCAAATATCTTTGCAAACAAAGAGTCCCTTGCCTTCTGCGAGCTGCTCTCTTTTTTCAGCAGCTCAGCATGGGGTGCCAGAAAAATCATTAACGGGCCCATCTTGCACTTCTGGCTTTTCCACACCTGCGTATCACGATCCCTGCTGTAACTTTATGGACCGTGAGGAGGCAGGTTTGACGCCATGAAACACAGCCTCAGCTAACAGCTGCAGGATGGGCAGAAAGCCAGACAGTAAAATGTAAAGAGGAGGAAGGAGAGGGATCACCTTTGAAGTTTACAAAAAAAAAAGCATGACTTTGACCACTTCCTTTTTTAATTAGCTGTCTCAGGTACATTGATCCACCAGTTTGAATGGAAGCTGGTGGGGGTTTGTTGGAAATGCTGAAGATAATGCTGTCAGAGTTTTATCTCTATGTGACTATTAATTTTTAACTGTTTAGTTTGGGGTTTTTTTTTGGTTGGGTTTTTTTAGTTGTTTTCTTTGTTTGTTTGTGTTTTGTGTGTGTGTTTTGGGTTTTTTCCCTTTTTTATTTTGTTAAGTTTAACATCCTAGCACGATGTCTGGGAAAAGAGCTTAATTCACTTGGGAACGCCTGAACTGCAGCTAAAATCTGTATTCTTACAAGTGTGAAAAACAGCATTAATGCAGTGTTAAAAGTTAGGATTTTGATCACACTCCAGCCAGGAAATTCATGATTACCATTCCCATAGCAACCATGATACACCTCTGGGTACACAGGTAGAATTTTTTTATACATGTATATAGTGTTAGCTTTGGGTCAATATCCAAGCTAGCACCAGGAGGTTGATTTTGATTTGCTCTACTGTAGCTGAAAGCCGAACTGGAGTGATCCTGTAGAGGAACTGTAGTCACTACAAGAACCAGATTTGCCTTTGCACTCAAGATGCCAAAAGTTCATTGTGGGCTAGTATGTTCCTTGTACTCTCTCTCCATGTTAGAGTGTGTTCAGGAAGGAAATACAAAATGTAATTGTCATCCATGTGGAACTACATGTATTTAATATGTAGGACTGTAAATCAAGAAGTAGTACATTGATGTTAAAAGTCTATGCTGGGGTCAGATCCTTATACATGGAAGTGTTTTTTCCAAGATGTATTTTTGTGACTGAAAAGGCTTACACTTAAACATGCTTTAAGGATATTTCTGTCCACAGAAGGTTGTATAATTGGTATTAAAACAAGTATTTCTTGTAGGGGGGATTCAGATTATTTGCATATTCTTACCAATGCAGTGATAGTGATACTTCATGGTAGGTGTTGAGAACTAAATGCTCAAAACCACACAAAGGCATTCTCCAAATGGAATACTGCAACTGGGAAGAAAAAAAGGAAACCAAATGTATTTTGAAGCACTACCGATTCTCTAAGAAAGCAGATGCAAAATATGCCCTGATTTATAATCTTAATAATAAACATTACACTCTAATAATTCAGAACTGAACAAGCCATTTACCAGGCTGAAAATTTCTATGAGGTGATTAAAGGTGATAAAAATATAGTCAAATCCTAAGTACATTCAGTGGTTCTTGCTCATGTCTGGGAAAATTAATTTGGGAATTTATTGGATATGCAAAAAATCCTTCATACCAGAGGGGTAAAAAAAAAATCACCCAAATGATCTACTGTCCTGCTGTAAAGTACAGAGTGACTGAACAGAAAAGTCCAAGGGTGCAACATCAGTGGTGTAAAACTTCATTGTGATTTGTAACTTCAATAGGCCTGAGTCTGTTCTCTGCTTGAATGAAAAAGAAAAGAAAGAAAAAGTAAGATCGGATATTAGTATAAATCCACTGAATCCGCGTAGAAATGTTTCAGCTTTTTAAAGGAGTTGAATCTAGCCCAGTGTGACAGTATGTCTTAAAGGCTCCAAAAAAAGTGCAAAAGGGGGCACCAAACTGTGTATAGTGTTATATATAGCTGGTTGGTATACTTTAAAAAAGTATTTTGGAGTCATTATTTTCTTGTGATTATTTTTTTTATCAAGTATTTTTAAACAGAAAATTAAAAAAACATGTTTTTTCTCATGTTTATAAACTCTAGTTGAAATACATAATTTATTATAATTAAGAAAACATTTATGTAAATTAGTTACAGCTATTGTATTATTTATTTTTACAGACTCTATTTTTATTACTCCAGTATATGCTCCTGTAGATTAAATCTGGCTGTCATTCCTCATTGTTTATTTTTCTGTTTCTGGACATAAGAATTAGCAGAAATGTGTATGAGAGAGCATGCAGACAGATGGTTCCCTCTAGGTGATACATCTCCCACTGCAGGAGTGTTGATTTTATTTTTTAAGATCAGGTACTGTAGATAGACTTCATGGTGTTTTCAGAAGTAATTTCTATAGACTAGTGGCTTTAAAAAAGCCTGCCTAGTGTTTATGGGTTGTTGCACTCTCTACTTATTTAAGCAAAAGAAAAAAAAAACATTTCCCTGTATTATATTACAATCAAATATTATGAACACATAACAGCTTTTTTTAAAGGAGGTTAGAATATAGGTGAATCAATAGCTTAGCTCATAAGTATTTTGCTTTAATTTTATGAAATCCTTGTTAAAACCTGCAGACCTTTTGAAGGGATAAGTATCTTAGAAAATTATATTATCAGCAAATTTTTAAGGCTTACTAGGTTATTTGAACTGTAAAACTGGAAGGTTCTTTTCCTCTATAGAACAGATGATCTAGTCCACTCACCTGCCCAGTGCAGCCTCAGATAATACCCATTCATCATTAACTAACTTTTTCTCAAGGACCTGCTCTCCATGTCAGACTTGGACCAGAGCCTCCCTCTCCTCACCATTAAAATGTATTTCTTAATGTGGAACCTTCACCTTCTTTGTGCGACTTAAGTCCATTCCATTTTTTGTGTATTTCCCATGGAAATACTAAATAAATAGAAAAAAGCCTATAATTTCATTTCCACAGATTTGCAGGCCATGTCTTCACTCTTTTTAAACTAACGCCATTTTGATCCATTGCATTTTCTAGTCCTCTGTTCATCTTCATTTTTCTCTTCAGCTGTTGATGTTCCTTACACAAAACTGGATGCAGTACTACCCTTGAAGCTGTAACACAGCATATAGTTGAATTATCGTGCTTTGTAATTTCCGGACTGGATTTACGCTTATTGTTCCTCTTGCAGTGTTTGGGTTTGGTTAGCCTGCGATGCTCGTCAGCCCCTCCATTTTCATCTCTGTAGACCTCACTCTCTAACCAGTTACTTGGCAGCCTGTCTTCATGTTGTGGATTATTCTTGCCTGTGTGCACTGTCTTGCATTTGTCTGTGCTGGATAGCCTGCTTCCTCCTCAGACCACACTTCTGATTTGTCAAAATCACCTTGTATTCTAAGCCCTGATAGTCTCTTCCCACTTAATGCCAACCACAGGTTTAGTAAATGCATCCACTGCTTTGTCATCCAGGTTACCATAATCTATTATGGACTCTAAGATTAATAGAGGAGAACTATAAATACATTTTGACAAAAAGATTAAAGCTGTGTCTAGTGGTTCTAAGAGTGGTCCTCAGAATACTAAATCATGAGCCCCAATAGTGGTGTGTATGGATGCACAAGGACTTACGGCCTAGACAAAATAAGAGTTGTGAAGTAATAGGATGAAAAGCAACACAATCCATCTTCCCGATAGAAATACAGACCCACTTCCTAATAATGTAGTAGAATGTCTAGTGATAGAAGTAAACATTGAAGTGGAGAAAACAGAAATAATTCTTCTGTTGATGCTAGACTTATTTTTCCAGTGTGCCTTTGTTCCAGGTGGTTTATGAAAGTTACCAGAGTAAAAGTCTAACCCCTGCAATAGTTGTCCTTTTTGCACTGCATTAGAGATTGGATCATGGCTGTGTTGCTCTCACCAGCTGACTGCCTTTTTTTTTTTTTTGTACTGACATGAAGGAGAATCTCTGTAAGCCACTCCTAGAAGAACAATAATGGAAATTGTGACTCATTTTCTGCTCTCAGGAAAGTAGAACTGAGTTCTGTGATACCTGGATGAGAGAAATAATTTTTCATAAGGGGCCCCAGAAATACATTCATTATTCTTTTGGTACCTTGAAGCACTAGCAACATGGGGGTCACTAAGTCCTGCAAGTTAAAGAGAGCAGGTTATATTGGGGTTTGGGACTGTCCAGGAATTCTCAGCAAGTGATGGGGGGATGGGTGGAATAAAAGACATTTTCCTTCACATTAACACTGAATGAAAGCTGTAGCAGACTGTAAACCACCATGCTGTTTTGCAGTGTGATGCTTCAAGTGAGCCTTCGTGTGTTTTTATCTTCTTCTGAAAGTTTAAACTGTCAGTTTTCTTTCTCAATGGTGGGGTCTTATTGGAAGAAGGTGGGGTATTGAACACTGAAATGCAGTCGGCAGTCTGCAATCTCGATTAATCCTGTTGGGCTCACGTTTTGCTATTTCTGTTTTATGCTAAACCTGAATGTTGGATTACATGCCACAGCTGCAGCTTTCTGGGCCCTCTGAATTGCAGAGAAGACCTGAAGAGCCTTGGGAGGAGGTGAGTTCTCCCAGCAAATCTTCACAGCATCTCTCCATTACCCATGTTTTCTCTTCATTCCCTTATTCCCTGTCCTGACAAAAACAAGCTTTATTGGAACTCTAGTAATTACAACTGTCTGGGAGAAAAATCTAAGTGTCAAGGTATCAAAGTGAAATTCAGAAAGTCAAGAGCAAGTAGACACTTGAAGGGGCAAAAGGGAAGTAGGAAAAAAAAAAAATGCTGGTCTTTATCATGGTAATAGTAATGAAGCCAAGCTGAAAAAGCCCAAACAACAGGCTGAGTTACTGTACTATAAACTGCTTCCTGCCGCTGGAATTCACAAGGCAACTTCCCTGAGCTGATTAGGGAGCCACTGGGCCACTGTCCTTGTTTCTGACCCCTGGGCAAGCTTAACAAGCCTTGGGACTTCTGTCAGTCGGGCATTTCTGGTTCTCACTCCTGAGAAATTGAAGATCAGGAGAGACTAAAGAAATAAACTGCCTACTGTTTAAGGGTGGGGAGCGTTTGGGTGAGCAAAACAACACTTCTTCTGCTGGAGAGCCTCGCTACAGGGGGCTGAGTGTCCTCACATACTGGCTGGCTTCTGTGCCAGCTGGGCCAGCCAGCAACCTGCAGGAAGCAGCCCTCAGATTTCTCTTGCTGGTCCCCTCTTTCCAAGCCCAGAGCTTATTCTGTACTTGGGACCATGCTGGAGGTGGACATGAGCGCTGATCCAGAAGCAGGCAGTGGAAAATAATTTCTTAGCCTAGGCTCCAGCAGCACAGGAGGCTCCCTTTCTGTGAAGCTGCAGTGTAAGCTCCCTGCCTCTGTGCATATCCCCTCAGGGCCTCTACTCCTTCAGGGTTGCAATCAGGCTTCTAATCAATTAGGCAAATTGACTACAGGGGTAAGCTATTTCCTATTCATGGAAACAAGCCTGGGTTACCTTAACTCTTATTTCCCAGGAGCCCTGATGCTGCCCACCTTCGTGTTTTTTCCAGATGCTTGAGGGACAAAATTATCAAAGAGCAGAGGAGCTTCTAGTAGCAGTGGACATGCTCTGTTACTAAAGAAAAATCTAGTGAACTGTGGGAAGATTTTGGTGATACCTTTTTTTTTTTTTGAAGTATTACTTTGGATTCAAAGGTGAAGAGACAAGTATTCCACTAAGCAGATAGGGGAGCATTTGCTCTTTAAACCCCAGTCATCTAAAGACACGGTGCACAAGAGCTCTCTCACAATTATTCACAGAACTATTGCTGTATGTATTTATATCTGTAGGTTCTATGAATGTTTATGACACAGCACTTAAGAAATACAACTTTTCAAGTCCTGAGGACAGAAGTTCTAGATGAAAATTAAGCTTCACTTTCCTCTATGTTGTTTTTCATAATAGGGGTTTACTTTTACCAGACTCTGCAAGAAGTTCTGTGTAAACAAGTCACTGAAGTCCCCAAGACTCCACAGAGGTGCAGGCATATTGGAGGATCAGGGCCATAGGATGTCACATCTGTTCTTAAACATTATTTTAGATACACTAGCCTATTGGTTTTATACATTGTTTCCAAAGATTACACCTTTGTATCTGATTTCTTTTGCTATTGCAAGAGGTTTTATTCGGTGTACCTTCTTGCCTAGTGTTACACAGGGAACAGAAAAGCCAGCCCACACAGTACAGTAATCAGTCGCTTTCAACGCATAGCTGAGCAGCCCCCCAAACATATGGCCCTCCTCTTGCTTCTGTACAGTCCTACCAGTTGTGTTAGCCTCACTCTAGTGGAAGACAGAATGCCAAAGGTGTTGTGTAACAAGTCACCCGCACCAGCAGTTTATATGTTAACTGTGGATCCTGCATTAAGAATGATCCCTGAAGTCTTCTGAATCCCAACTCCAGAGCCTTAGATCAGTTGGTCCTCAAGTCACTTAAGAATTTTGGACATCAAATAACTCTCATTAGAAATAAATTATTTTGTTGGGGTTTTTTTTAACACATTCACTTCCTTCAGGAGGAAGGAAATCTGTTGAATTCATACAGAAAAGTGAAATTAAGAGCTTAACAAATTTGCCAGAATACACATATAGAAATTAAAGATTGCAGTTAAAAATTGCTACTCAAATAATAAATGACAGTTTATTTATTTGTTGCAAATTACAAGCTGAACATTACATGTATAATAGTGACACAGTCAGTCATACAGTGAAATGAAAGGTGGAGAGTGTTCAGTCACAAGTCATGTTTGCTTACTGGACCAGTCAGCAGAGTAGGGGAAGTTAAACACTGTATATTTTCATATACATAATGTAAAAATTGTATTTTATAAAGCATTAAATCTTTCTACAGCTATTTCAATATGGTAGAAAACTGCAATGTAACAATTTTTCTTTATGTTGATTTTTTTTTTGCTATATTATTTCCAAGTCTAATTCAAGGCTTTTATCAAATGAATTAAACGAGTAGGAATTTCAGGAAGTCATTAAATATCAACTATTCTACAGGATTATAAAGACAATATTTATCTCTTAGATTATACAAACATGAAAATTCCTTTAAGTAAGATCACAATTCATAATACGATTTATAATAACCACAGTTTTGAATATTTCTTTTCACCTGCAGTGCAGAGCCTCTAAAAGGAGTAAGAAATATTCCCAACATGAAAGACACCTTTTTTACTTACATCATATATATCATTTTGCGTTTCTTAATATGACATCATCCAGGAGGTCAATTACTGTCATTATATATGAAGATATTTGATTTTATTTTATATGAAGACACTTTCAGGTCTTCTGAGTTTCATTTAAGATAACAAATAGCTCCACTGTTTAACAGACTTCTGCTGAATTTTAGATGATGTTATGATACTAACACTTGTTTTACAAGCGTTACTCTTTGCTTCTCTGTTTGCATAAACGATGGCAGAATTTAATTCACAATTGTTAATCAGTGAGTATGAAAATGTAGAAAAAAAAATGTAAAAAATATTAAAAATCATGAAAATAAGAGGACTGCTCCCCTGTTACCCATGTGCTAAAAAAAAAAAAGAAAAAAAAAAAAAGATACCAGGCAATAGTTACCTGTAAAGCTTATTAAATTTCAGAATTATGTCCCCACATATGACACCAAGTTTTGGCAAAACAAGGTTATAAATTTGCCACATTTCCTGCTCCATGTTGAATGAATTAATACATTTCTGTTGGACCTAAAGGTGTTAGAGACAGAGGATCAGATCAACAGTTAAAGAAAATCCCTGGTTTTGTTAAGACCAGACAACTGTATTCCCCTTTCAAAGTCCTTTTTCAAATACCAGAGCAATAAAGTAGAAATGTAATGTATCTTGTTCTAGGAATGTGAACAGTAGGGTCAGAATGGTAACTTGCATTTTTTTTTTTTTGTTAAAAAAATTCCTCTCCTCATGAAACCCAAATCTTGTTTAGGAAGCTGATGGGCCTTCTTGCAAACATCTTGCTCAAGCTTCTCAGAAACACTTAGGCATACAAATGGCTTTCCTGACTTTAATATTGTCTCCTTAACATGGTGAGCAGCCTTAGTGTTTTGATGGTCCCTCACAATTTTTAATGTTTTTCTCAAGAACGAAGTCACAGTAAGGGTCTGGCTTAGATAGGAAGCTAAGTTATTTAAAATTTACACCTGATCCACATATTCTTCTCCATGTAAGAAAACCTATTTCAATACCTTAGGTCTGATGAAGCACTTTCTTTTATAACAAAAGACTCTCAGTCCTCCATAAAAGCAGCAGACCAGTTGTAATGTTGAGACAGAACCATTATAGATGAGGTAATGCAGACATGCAGTTTTTCAGGGTAGCTCCACAGTTAGATCCCAGGCATGCTGTATTGCACAAGGAACAGTGATTCAGCAGTAATGATAATATCCACTATGTATACAGAGACTAATTAACTTTATTTCATCCAAATATAGTCTTCTATTCGGTGCTACTTGGAGCAGGAGGCTGGAGCACAAAACAGACAGTTTGCAGCTGTTGAAAATGCATACTATGTCCACAGTCTGGTTAGTAATCAAATGATCACAGCTTTCTTCTTTGTTTTCTGGTTGGTTGTTTTTTGCTTGTTTGGTTTTGTTGGGTGGTTTTGTTTGTTTTGGGTTTTTTGGTTTTGTTTGTTTGTTTGTTTTATGTTTTTGTTTTTGATGAAGAGCTTGCAAGGCAAAGTAAGGACTAAAGCACCTTTACAGAATATTGCTATAGAGGGGGGTGTGAGAGTCTAAAATAAATTAGTTGCTTCATAGTGAATGCTTGTAGCAGGCAAGTAGTTTGTAGTTACCAGAGTTTGCACATGGAAACCTTTGAAACCAGCACACAGTTTGGTATAACTGGCATAAGGTTGAATTCAGGACTGAGGCAGCAGAAATCTGGTAATACTGAATGGTAGTTTGTGGTCAGACAAGGACTGTAAGCTGAATGCCCTCTAGCACTTGTAATTTCTTGTCTCATGAGAACATGAACTAACCAAAATCTACATTTTAAAGATTTTTTTTTTGAAAAATTACACTTCTGATAAAGTCATTGGCAAATCTGCCCAGAAGATGGAAGGGGTGGGAATTCACATCTTCTATTTTCAACCTCTCCATGTTCTGCATGAATTTTAATTAAAAGAAATTAAATTAAATTGCCTGTAAGCATAAAGTAATGCATTCTAAATAGTCTTTGGATGTAGATTTCATAGTTTTGCTACCCCACAAGTTAGAAATGTTGTATTCTGAAGTATTAACCAGGAAAAAAAAAAAAAAAAATTCAGACTACTTTTTTTTAGATCTTCTAGGCTTTAAAGATGGGTTCTATTTATATCCAACATCTACAGATAAGCTTTTCAAGCAAATGATATTAGGATCCTAGGAAGCAGAAAATGAACTGAAAATGGGTGCTTTCTGCCTTTGAAAAATAATAAATTAGAAGTAAGGCTTAGGTTCCCAACAGAACACCAGTTTGCATGTATGAGTCCCAAACTGTAGTAAGACCAGGAATAAGCCCTTATTTTTATAGCGCACCATAACAGAGAATGCTGGATATTCGCCACTAATAAATTAAATGTCAGCCAAAGGGAAAATCTAGGACTACACGCTCATTTTCTTTGAAATTAATTTCTTATTTTTCTTATATATAATCAACAGACTTTTCACTAAAATAAGAACAATTATTTAAAGCAAGTAAAAAAAAAATATTTCCCTCATTTAGCTAATATTTTTTTGAAAAGTATGAAAACCAACAAAATCCATGAATGGGCTATGGTAGTTTCAGGTTGTGGGACATTCTTGCTGAATTCAGGGATGTACAACTCTTCTAAAGAAACAAAACCTTTAAACGTTGTTCTTTCACAGTCTTCTCTCGTATGACTCCTCCAATTATTTCTTTATAGTATATACATAATAAGCAGTCTGTGTAGGGTTATTAACTATTAAGTGTTGCTCTGGTAGAGCAAACCCATATAAAGCAGTAGTTAATTTTGACAGCATTTATCTTACCTATTCTTAAGCACATACTTTAAAAGTGTAATCTTCTGCCTATCTCACCTATCCACCTTTGGTCGCTCATGAGGAATCAGGGCTAGCTAACTCAGAAGGGAGTTAGCCATGAATCTCACCAAACACGCAAACTGGCAGAAATATACTTGCTTATTTATTCCAAAATTCAATCTAAAACTATTAGTGAAGACTGAAGTTGGTGAGTAGTTCTTGTAACTAGCAGATGTTACAAAAAGCTTGAGGTAAAGATGCATTCAGTTCTTAGCATGTTATTGATTGTTACCGTATTTGATGCCTTTTAGCTGTATGCAGTATTCTGCTGTGCAGGTCCAGAGTTGCTTTTTATTACTGAAAACAATTTTGTATTTCTTGTATCTCAATATTAATTATTTATTTCCAAGAAAAAATAAATCACCAGGTGCCCTGAGAAAGAGAAGGAGGAAAACACATTTCTGGTTCTGGCCAGAAAGCAGCAGCAGGGACAGCACTGCAAGGTATCTTCCAAAACAAGCAAAGTTTTCAATCAGTTTGGAAGTTAAGATAATGGAGTCACAGAAATGTGAGTATATTTTCTCTGCATAATGATTTGAATCATCATATTTCATTGACTGGAGCCATTCTTGAAGGAAGCCTTATCTAAAGTTTATTTCTACAAGGATAATAGTAGTTTCTGTGAGTAAAATGCCTATATTCCCTAATTCTGTTATTGAAACCTAATTTATAATAAACAAGGTCTCCAATGTCCTTTTCCTTTTGTAACTGTGATTCAGAACAATGCAGTTCTTAAAGTAATCACACATTCAAATACAAGTAGGTGTGACCTTTCAAATATACTGAAGGTGAATATTCAGAACATCGCATCCTGGTGTTTGCTTCTGATGTTAAGAAAAACCTGCTGTGCAAACCAGGATGCATGTTTTCAAAAGTCTATAACTTTGTTATTTTGAAGCCAGATTTCTTCAAACAAAACAAGGCACATATTTACCTTCCAGGGATCTGTGCCATTTGTGCCAACTTTGGTACCCTTTAAAGAAACTGATTCTGAGTTTCCTTAAATGAAAAAAAAATCATGAAAATACAATTTTTACAGCTCATTTTTACGAAAAAAAAAAAAGTTTCAGTGTACTGGAGCAACATTTTATTAATAGTTTTTATTCAATTGAGGTACAGAGTGTTTGATACCGTACTACCAAGGAAGAGGTGTTCTAAATAAATGAAAATACAGAAATTGATTTATTATAATAGACAATTTATATTTAACATAATATTTTGCAAACATAGCACTGTGCCATAGACATTGAAATTAGGTCTATTAAATTAATTGTTTATAGTAAGCCTTTTCAGAGGAGTTGATGTATCTTGCAGTCCGGTGCATTGGAAATCCAGCACCAGTGCTTTAGCCCCACAAGAAACAAACCCTGTGCCTCTGACAGACACTTCATGAGGTAGCTCTGAAGCATCCAGTGCTAGTATGTGGGTCCTCACATATTCCTTGTCATCATGTTCAGTTCCATAAATCAGTTGTACCAAGTCTGGAGGCTTTGTCCAATTTCTGATCAAGTAAAGAGAGATTTGGATTTGACTCTGCACTCAAGTCTGAACACAGCAAGACACGGAGACCCCAACTCTACTGTCTGTGTATAGTGTGCACATTATTGGTATTAATGCCTTATCCCTAAAAGAAAGATGATATTAGAACCTTTGAAAGTGCGGGGTTTAGCCCCCTGCTCCGCGCTCGACCCACTCCCA
>JAAGNO010013314.1:0-12444 GCA_033439905.1 Ceryle rudis | reverse complement strand
TAATTCCAGAAAAGGTGTATCCTTTATAAATATATATATATATTTTAATGTAGAAGTTCATATTGCTTTGTTAACTCAGACATTTTATAGAGGTTTTGGTCTTTTTTTAAAAATATTTTTTAAATGTGGATCTGGTTTTGAATTGTGACTGAAGCATATTTTTTACTGAGACAGACAAAAAATTATCTTCACAAATACTTCAAATATGCTGAGGATCACTATTTTCCTCTGATCTCTTGCTAAATCAGAACATTCATGAGGTTAGGAAAGCAAAGTTTTGCCAAAGTCTTCGGGAAAGACTAAAGGGAAAGATTTTATTCTGTATGCATGGCTTTTGCAAGGCCCTGTGAAGCATGAAGCCTGAAGAAGGCAGTTACACTATACCTCTACCTCTTGTGACAGCTGGCTGATATCCATAAGGTGCCCTGGCACTGTGTTTCCTCTTGGAAGAAAGACTGGGTTTCTGTGTTTCTATCTGCTTGTTTTCTTCTGTCTTCTTGTTTTGTTTTTCATTAATGTTTAAGCCAGAAACAAATTGTATTAAACTTCAGTGGCTAAATTTAGGTGTGTTAATCTAATTCGGTAACTTGATGTCTGTAATTGCTTTATTTGGTATGATTGAGCCTAATACAATTAGTTTGGTGAGTAAAGCTGAGAATGTGCATACCTCTCTGTGTCTGGGGGCAGGTGCGAAATGAAGGTTGTGGGGGCTGAATTATCCTAGTTTTCAGAACTTCTTGGCTAGGGATTGTAGCTGTTAGCACCACTGATTAACAGGTAACTTATTTAAGTGTTTAATTTTAGGCACCCAGATAGGTTGAGTTTTGAGTCGGTTTGTTTCTTGAGTTTGGATGTGAGGAGAGTGTTGTATGTCTTGCAAGATGTAAAAGCACAGAGGGAGAGAATAGGTTTGAGGTTGCGTATGAGGCTATGTCTAGGAGGAACAGGAAGAAAGCTAAGCAGAGTAAATTCTATGCAGCATATGATAAAAAAAATAGATAGCTTGGCAGTGAGATACATTTGTCTGTAAGAGTGTTTTCCAAGACAAGAAAAGAAAATTTTAGCATGTGTGGATATTTGAAAAGGGTCTGGATAAAAGAAGGCATTTGCCAGACCCTGCATAGAAATGGTTTTCACCTCTGATATTGTCTCTAGATATTTGTCATGAAATACGGTGATTTTGCTTGAAAATACAGGGGGCAGCCAAAAGCTTGTAGCCACTTGTGGCTTGCTGAGAGATCAGCTTCCATAAAACTGAGTTCCTTTAAAGAAGGTGCCATGCTGTCAGCACATCTGTCTCGAGAAAGGGAAGGAAGCACTGAAGGTGGAGGATTGCTGTTCATTAATTGCATCATATTGAGCTTCCAGGCAGACAAGTACTTGAGACAGCCAAAAGGTGGAGATTTTTAGGTTCCTCCCTCTGCTTTTCCTTCTCCTCCCCCCTTCCCAAAAGAAATGCTTTGCCAAAACCTCCTTGTGGCAGCACAAAGGTTTTAAAGGAAAACTCAGGACCAAAGAAAGAATTTTGGAGACCTGGTTAATTCCTTTCTTTTTTCAAAGGCTTATAATTTGTACACCCTACCATGTTATACCTTCTTCACTGGTATTCAGAGTGCAAATCTCAAAAACTAAACAAAACAAAACAAAAACCAAGACCAAACCAAAACAAAAAAAACCCCCACAACCTAAAATAAGAGGAAATAGGGGCACAAGTAATTGTCCTGTCTTGTAAATACAAGAGTTTTCAGCTTCCAGTTGTTGCTCTGAGAACAAAAATTTTAAGAATTACGGAGGAATTATTATTTCATTCAGTTTTATTCTTGTATGGGTTACTTATGGAAAAACTTCCTGTGCTTTCAACAGAATTTTTTTCCAGGTTTTCCAGTACTTTTTTAGTATAAGAATTCATTATGAGTTTGTGGATTTTCTTATTTCTTGATCAGAAACATATACCTGACTTATTAATTAAGACACTGTATCCTGTATTTCTAGATGTAAAGTGGGTAGAAAACTTTTCAGTGCATCACAGCAGTTGCTATTTGAATAGAAATATATTTACTATAAGTGTACACAATTTAATGTGTAAGATGAGACTTTGCTGAAGATGAAGTCTTAAATTAAATACTATTTTTATCAAAACTGACAATGTGTTGGGGCTTGAAGTGAAAGGGCTTTTTTCTCCTAAAGGAAGGTGCCTTGAAAGTAAAGCGGTTCATTTTCTACTGCTCAGACTGACCCTGTCCTTGACATCTAGACAAACAGAATCAGGACTGTGTTCCTGGGGACACATGATATCCACCACAAGATTCTGGAATTGAAATGCACCTTAAATTAGTGACATGGACAATACTGAAATTTTTCTTCTGTTTTTTTAAAAGAAAATTTTTGCAAAGCCAGTGTTAAACACAAATAGCAAGCTGTCTAAGGGAAAGAACTGGAGAAGGCTTCAACTACTGGTGTTTGTGGGCTTCTTACTACTATAAACTAGCAGTAAATATAAGATGTTTATAAGAGTTTTGTTTAAATGAAATGGAAGATTAACAACCTGTAAAAAAAAAAAAGTGGCAAAAAACGGCTTGCAAAATAACTGCAGGATTACTAATGTATTATATTAACAAGGATGCAAGTGGAAAGTCCACGACAGAAGGTAACCTGCCAGCTGAAATTGGCATGGTTGGAAGCATCAGCAGATTTCAGGTTTGAGAAGTTCTCAGATATCAGAGTACCTCTGAAAGAACAGAGATATAATTCAGATTTATGTATTATATGATGCTATTGGTTTTTTACTCATGGTATTTGAAATACTGAATGTGATACTCTGAAACACCACTGCAAGCAGTTCAAAAGTTTACACTGGTCACTGGGAGAAAAATCCCATAGCGTGGTGTGGAACTACTTTAAGGTCAAATGACAAAGTACCTCTTGAACTAGGAGCTATCAAAAGTGTTCATGAAGCTAGATATGATTGTGATCAATGTCTTTTTCTGTTCCCACACAGGTGTTATTAGGCACACTGAATTGTAAAGAAAAGATCAGGCCGAGACTTGGAGGTCCAACATTGTGTACAGCAAGAATACTGGTGTAGGCAAGCCAGAGAGTTATCTTGCCATGTGTAGCATGATACTGACTAGACAGCTATCACAAATTGCAAGTTTTTACTTGCTGATGAGGGGACAAAGATGTTATTGGTGAAGGATATTATACAACTAAATTCCTGGCAATAATAAAGTTAGGTATTCCTGAATTCATATTCTGTCTTTTAGAGATCTGGGTGAATTAGCGTGTGGTTCTATCACTAACTTTTAGAAGAAATGATTCACCTTCTTCAGTTATCTTAAACATATAGGGCAATGTAAGAGCTGCTGAGGGGAAGCTTGGGAAAGAAGTTTTCTCATACCAAGGGGGTAAAAAGAAATAACTGTCCCAGTTAGATCCACTGCTGTTTAGTTGGTCTTATCTGAGAATTTGATGTTAGGCTGTTGCAATCAGCACTGAATGAAAGAAACAGTGCACAGTATTATCAAAACTGTGCCTCTATAGAGTGTTTCAAACTAGCTAATCACTAGTTGAAGCCACTGGTGCTTAATATGAAAAGATTGCACAGATTTTCAAGGCAAGGGAGTTACACATTTTTCCCAGCAACCTGCAAGAATATTTATGATAGCCTAGGAATGCAGTGAACATCTACTAGATACTAGATCTGAGATAGTAGTTCTGAGTTCAGTAGATCTGAGAAAGTAGTTCCACAGGAATGAGAAATCGTAATTAGCATAAAGGTCAGACACAAGGTGGATTAGAAAAACTTTTAAAGATAAATTGGCTTATAAAAATGACAGCTATAGGTCTTCATGCTTTAGGGAATAAGTGAGTCAACAGAACCACAAAGACAATGCCGCTCTGACTGGAAACATTACAAAATAATCTGCATAATCAGGAGTGAAGGATCATATCTTCCTATGTATCAGCTAACCACTGTTAGACTACATGGACCACTAGTCCTAGGTCACAGCTGACGTTTTCTTAACAAGGGCAAGAAATATTTTCTGATCCTAGGAAAGCATCTAATGTGCAGAGATTTCAAAGAGAGCCTTGTGTGTCCACAGTGTCTCCTAGGCATTCCTGGCACCGCCTCCTCTAGCACATGCGCTGGTGGTTATTGCACGATGTGGTCCCCACGCATTCATCATTTGCTTCTCATTCATCGTCTCTGTTGTATCTGCACGTGGTAGTGACAGCACAGACTGCTAGACAAAAAGGTAGGTCTTAAATAGTCTCCCTTTTCTAGGCAGAATTTTTAAACCAAATTGAAAGTGCAAAATGAACCGATGTACACAGCATGTTGCAACGAAGTGGGACTAAAACGAGTAAGTGTTCAAAAAGCACCCAGCAGGAAAAATGCACCATTGGTCAAGATCACCAGGTCCAACCTTCTACCCAACACCACCATGACCAGTAGACCATGTCCCAAAGTGCCACATCCACACGTTTTTGAACACCTCCAGGGATGGTGACTCCATCACTTCCCTGGGCAGACTGTTCCAGTGCTTTACTCTTTCGGTAAAGAAATTCTTCCTAATACCTAATCTGAACTCCCCTGGCACAACTTCTCTCCATTTTCTCTTGTCCTGTCATTAGTTACCAGGGAGAAGAGGCCAACACGAACCTCAATACAACCTCCTTTCAGGTAGCTGTAGAGAGAAATAAGGTCACCTCTCAGCCTCCTCTTCTTCAGGCTAAACCTCAGACGCTCCTCATAGGACATGTTCTCCAATCCCCTCACCAGCTTCATTGTCCTCCTCTGTACCCACTCCAGCACCTCAATGTTTTTCTTGTACTGTGGTGACCAAAACTGGACACAGTACTCCCAAAGCCTGTAATGTTGCCTGAGGTTGTTGTGACCCAAGTGCAGGACCCAGCACTTGGCCTTGTTAAACCTCATACCATTGGCCTCAGCCCATCTATTCAACCTGTCCAGATCCCTCTGCAGAGCCTTCCTGTCATGAAGGAGATCAACACTCCCACCCAATTTGGTGTCATCTCCAAACCTGCTGAGGAAGCACTCAATCCTCTCATCTAGACTGTTGATAAAGATATTGAACAAGACTGGCCCCAAAACTGAGTCCTGGGGGGCACCACTGGTGACCGGCCACCAGCTGGATTTAACTCCATTCACTACAACTCTCTGGGCCTGGCCAGACAGACAGTTTTTAACCTAGCAAAGAGCACACCAGTCTGCGCCATGAGCCACCAGCTTCTCTTGGAGAATGCTGTGGGTGGCAGTGTCAAAGGCTTTGCTAAAGTCCAGGTAGACAACAATCACAGCCTTTCCCTCATCCACTAGGCAGGTCACCTGGTCATAGAACAAGATCAGGTTGGTCAAACAGGACCTGCCTGAGCCCATGTTGACTGGGCCTGATCCGTTGGTTGCCCTGCACTTGCCATGTGAGCTCACTCGATTGAGATGAACCACTCCATAATCTTCCCTCGAACTGAGGTCAGGCTGACAGGCCTGTAGTTCCCCAAACCCTCCTTCCAGCCTTCCTTATAGATGAGCATCACATTGGTAAGCCTCCAGTCACACAGGATCTCCTCTGTTAACCAGGACTGATCATAAATGATGGAGAATGGCTTGGCAAGCTCCTCCACCAGCTCCCTCAGTACTCTTGGGTGGATCTTATCTGACTCCATAGTCTTGCAGTCATCTGAGTAGCATAGCAGCTCAACCACCAACCATCTTCCCACAGCTAAACTCATTAAGTAGCATAAGGCAGGAAAAAAGAGTCCAAGACCAAATTAACCTTTGCTGAATTCAAAATAGGAAACTGTAGGAATCATTTGTGTTTGGCAGAACTTGATGGGGGCGTTTAACTCAGAAAGGCTGAAGTTTGCAAAACATTTTGCACTCCTGGTCATGAAACAGAGGACCACAAGTATGTCTGTACAACCCAGAAACTGGTCTCCGGATCTGACCCCTGTATGACAGGAAGAAGCTCTCATTAGTTTGCCCATTGTCTCCCTGACAAGTCCAACGGGAGTTTCTTTAAGGAGCTCTTGTGGCAGGAGTTTCTCTTTTCTCTGCATTTGCCACTTTTCAGTGAATGTTGTCTTGTTTATTCTTTGTACAGATGTAAAGTTGTTGACATCACAGTCCTGTTCTGCTTTGTGTGGTCCTTCTACCACCTATTTTCCCCTGATTGGATCAGTTCAGAATGGTACACAAAAGAAATATTGTGTACATAATATTGGGGAAAAGAAAGATTTACAGGAAAACATGGTGGTGTCTTGTTTAATCTGGGAGTTTTTCACTTTCTTAAAAGTAGTAATATGCAGATATTTATATCAGATGTGGAGAAGTCCTTGTTGGTGCAGTAAGTGTGGGTATGATGAAGAGCTGGGTATATAAAGGAGAGATAGGTCACATACAGTTTAGAAGAAATAAGTAAATTGCATTGCATTCAGAGCAGTGTGAGACAGGAAACAGTGGAGGAGGGTAAAAAGTGGTTCAGTTGATGTAAAGGTATGCTACCTGTGAGTTCAAATAATATCTAGACTGAGTTACGTTCCAGCTCTTTCCTCTAAACCAGCTGCATCAAGATGATGAAGACAGCATCAGAGTTACACAGAACTGTTGGTATCAGTGGAGATTAACTTAAAGGTGTAGCTGATGGTGTTGGGTCATAGGCTGGACTTGATGATCTTGGAGGTCAGAAATCTGTGATTCTGTGAAAAAAAGAAAACAGTTTTCTATCAGAAAGAAGGAAGAAAAGTGTTAAAATAGTAAAGGAGGAGGGGAAAAAAAATGAAAATCAGTTGATTTGTTTTTAAAAAACTGTGCAAATACAGTTTAGGACTTGGGTCTTTTTTTCTAGAGGTGTTAATATTCTGTAGCTGTGAAGAACCTAGTTTATTTTAAGCCTTACAGTAATCTCGCTGACCTGTTTGACGAGGAGGTAAAGGAGAAACTATGGATTCCCAACTGCCTTAAATCTTTGATTTTAAAAGAACTGCAAAAGGAATATGGCCTGTTTGATTCTAAGCACTGAAAACTTTTATGAAGAAACATAATGTTCAGAGCAAAGATTCATATTCCCAGTAAAACTATATTGGTTTGGTTTTTAATGTCTGAAAATCTGAGGACATTTTTATTTGAGACCTGAACACCAGATTTTTCATTTACCCTGACATATCTCAGCAAGAAAACTCATGTTTACATTTGTGTCCTTTGGGAACTATGTGGGTTGAAGCACAGGAAAAGGTGTTGTTTACGGTAGGGTCTCTTGACAGGACTCCTGCTAGGATGCTTATAATGAGGCAAGTACTTTCTGTCATCAGACTCCTATGGTCACTGTTTAAAGCAGAATATGTCTTGTAATGGGGGGTTTGTTTCTTTGTTTTGTTGTTGTTTTGGATTTTGTTTGGTTGGTTTTTTGAAAATTATCCTTTAGTCCGTGAGAAATCAGTGAACAGTATCTATTATGCTACTACTTCTCTTTGCAGCCCCAGTGCTTCATTGTTCTTGCCTCTCTTCGCAGTTTTTAAAGAGATGACCTGTTAAGAGTGGTGGATGGTTCTTATTTGTGTCATCTACTTGTTCCCAGTAACTCTTGTCAAAATAGCTTGGTCTAAATAGCTCTAGTCTTCTAAGCAATAACATTAAGATATTGAAAAGGATATTCTAGCTCAAAATTTTGAGTTTGGATCAAAAGTACTCTACCTTCAATGTCTGCTGATTTCATCCATCTTTGAACCAGACTCTTTTCTTTTCAGGGCTCTCAAAGGAACTTCATCTTATTTTGTTGTTTTCCCCCAGTTGGTGCTGTCTAGTGCAGCAGGCGCTGAAGTCATTGGAAGTTTGATCATTGACTTGCATGAGGGAAACCTCAGGATCTGAGCATTTGAGATGGAGTGGGTACTTAGCAGTACTCAAGCAAAGATCTAAGTCAACGGGGAGTTTTGCCACCTTCAGAAAATGCAGGATGGTGCTCTGCCTTTGCCTTGCCCTTCCAAATGCTAAAGGGGAAAAGCAAAACAAATCAAAATCAACATGTGCTCTGTTCAGACTACTTGAAAAGCAAATTTTTTTTTTCAAAAATGAGCACCCATAAAAACCTTTAGATAAAATCCCTCCTATTTCTTAAATGCTAAAAGTAAAGAGCCAGAAGCAATTATTCCACAGGTTTAATGCTCACGATATATAAACTTAAAAATGGATAAAACCACTATGTTTTCACATGTTGTCATTTCCTCTGTAGGTACATGGTATTGCGTTAGGGTTACAAAACGGTGAGTTCTTATAAAGAACTCTCCCCGAATATCTTTAGGCTTTTTCTTGTTTAATTCTTGTGTATAAGGAAAATGATATGCCAGATTAAAATAAAGCCCAGGAGCTTCTTAGGAAAATGGCATTTACTTCCTCAATCAATGCTTCAACAATATTACCGGTAGGACATTCCTCTCCAGTACCCTGGAAAGAGCAGCTGACCAATAGAGATATACATCTATGTTAAATATATTTTATATGTATTTGTTATATGTTTTTGAGGCAAAAATAAATAAATAAATAAATAAATAAAAAGCAGCTGTCGTGGGGGTGGTGGGGATAGGTAGGTCGAGGGAAAGCAGGTGCTTATTCTTCCGGGGTGGGACGTTTTGGCCTTTGAAAGGTCGGTTTCAGCCCGGGTACGGTGAGTGCCGGCCCGGCGCAGCGCTGCTTCCCGGGACGGCGGCGGGAGGCGGGGGCTGCAGGGACGCCGGTCCGGCACCACGGGCGGTGTTAATTGCGCGTGTTGTCTTCCTCCCCCCATTCCAAACTGCAAGTTTAAAGGTAATTAAACGAATACCTCCAATACCTAACCACGAACTCATTTTTACACTGCATCCCCAGGCGATTAAAGCTGCATATGGGTCAGCTGGTGCCCGAGAGCTGCGGGAGCGGACGCGGGCTGATTCCCATTGGGACGGTGTCTGGGGATGTGAGCTGTCCAGGGGATAAGGTAGGGAATAAGGAACGAGTTTTATGAACCCGGGGTAACAACTGGAGGCTACTACTCGCTCCATGACAGAAGGAAAGTATTGCTATAAATCGGGAATCTTTACAGCTGTTCGGCTGGAGGAAGTTTTTTGGCTGTAAACTGTCATGCACTGCAGCTCTCGGTGAAAAGGCTATGGAGGTGGGGAGTCCTCTCTCCTGAGAACCAAAGTGCAATTAAGATCAGAAAGAGGGAGAAGGAAATAAAATAAAGACGGCAGGAATCCAAGCCGAGGAAAACCTTTACGATTTGGGTGGTTTGTTTGGTTGGTTGGTTTTTTCCCACCGTTCCAAAGATTACCTATAATTTCTGGGAAGTGTTTGGGGTTTGGTGTGGTTTTGTTTCGTTGGTTTTTTTTTTGTTTTCGCGTGTGTGTCTTTTGTTTGGTTGGTTTTGAGTTTTTCTTTTAATGGTCAATTAAAATTTTAAGCCGCATAGACTTCTTTTGAAAGATTCAATTTGAGTGCATACATTATTTGTCTGGGATGAGCAGGGAGGTCGTTTGCCAAGTATTAAGTAAAACGTGAAATACGTCGAATGAAATTAAATTTCAGCTCTCCTCCCTTTGCCTAACGAGAGCGATCAATCCAAAAAGTAGTAACCATTATAAGTGTCTGTTGCTGAAGGGGGTTGAGGTTGCTTCCCATTCCTTGTGCGCGTGTATATATGCATATTAGGAATTAGCCCTTCCTTGAAGCATCCATCCGGAAGAATTACAATAGTGTTTTTAAAGCTCGGGTCGCCTAAATATACATTTAGATCGGCTCTATTGATTTTATTTATTCATTTTCGGAACCGTTCATTTTCCACCCAAAACGGCCCGTCTCCTTCAGTCCTGGTTGGTTCTGCTGCTCTTGGCTCTTCAACATGTTCATTGTCAGGTGAAGTCGAGTTGAGGAAGAACTGAGGCTGGAGTTTGCCATACACGGGACCCATCACCACCATCACCTCCCCACCACCACTCTCGCCCTCTCCTCCCTCCTCGCGGACCGCAACCTAAAAAGGATGTGACTACTCCAAGGGGAAGAAAGACCCTTCTCTCCCCTTCACCTGCACGGAGGGGGTGACTGTCCGTGCGGGTCCTTCTCTGTGATAAGCTTCTCCCGGTGCTCGGCTTTTTCAGGATTAAGATATTTGAAACGTCGCCTTCAAAGTACAAACCCAAAGGAAGATGGTGCCGCCAACCCGACGGAAGGACAGCATGCCGTGGTCTTTGGGGGGGTTGAATGCTCCTGGCTTTTGCTAGCACGTATTTCTTTGTTTTGAGTGTAAGCATCTTTAAGTGAAATAAATACCTGATAGTAAGAAGACTACCTCAAACTATCTATAGTAGCGACTACGTAACAACTTAATAAGCTTCGCCCAGAATTTCTTTGCAAATGCTGCTTTCCCCTTTCTAAGAGGACAAGACAATGTGCGTGCGGTGAATGCTCGGGCAGAAAGAGTTTTAAGAAACTTTAACGCAGGAATTAATCTGAAGGGGTAACAATTTTCCGCGTGTTTCGGGGCAGTGGATGAAGAGAGCTGACTTGCGGAATTTAACATGTCAGGTTGAAGGGGGAAAAAAAAAAAAAAAAAAAAAAAAGTTGAGTAAATTCATATATAAGCCCAGTGGTGCTGTGTAATGAAATACAGCCGTAAATCGTAGCTCCTAAACCAAAAAGAAACCGAAAACAATAGCGGAAGCATTGGTTTTAATTGAAGTCGGATGGAAGTAGGCAGGCTGGGCTGCTGCTCCGCGGTGTGGGGCGGCAGCGGGTGCAGGCAGGGACGCAGGCAGGGTGCGCCTGCCCGCAGAAAGAGCCGGTGGCCGGACTGAACCGTCGTCCGCATCCTGAAAAAAAGACCCCTTCGGCGCTCCTTCCCCTGGTGGCCCTGACTTCCAGTTTCTCCTGCTCCCAGCTTGCCTGTGTACTCCGGGCACTTTCTCCTAAAATCTTAAAAATCCCGTCAGCGAGGATGTGAGGTGTGTGGAGAGAGAGGAGATGCCTATTTTTTACAATAACCCCTTATTTTTACACCGCGCCGCTTCTTTTTCCCTCTCCTTTGCTCCTGTTTAAAGAACTTGTTACTGTTTAAAGAGACCCCATTGAACTATTTCCTGCTCATTGTCACCTCTCTCCCCATCGCCCTCTATCCAGGGATTCTCACGGAAAGGTAATAAACTGTTTCCCTCACACCACAGACCGCCGCAGCCCCGGAGAATGCAAAGTATTAAAACACCGTCGGGCGGGAGTCTTTCAAAACAGCTCTCCGCTCCCTCGCCCCATCTCTTGCTTTTGCGACAAACAACTTTAAAAGCAAATCAGCCCGTTGCAAAGTTTCACCCGCGAGGCTCAGGCTCCACGCTTGCCCGCAGTAACTCGAGGGGTTTCTCCTTGTTTGTACGAAATTAAGCCTTTTGGCTATCGAACAGTTTTCTAGAATAGGTTTGGGGTTTTTTTTTTATTTAAGTGCGAAGTCTCGTAACGTTTTTGAGTTTGGTTTTTTTTTTTTTTTAATATTTTTATGTAGGTGGTATGGCTCGAAACCACCGTGGTCGAGCATCTCGGCTGCGAAGGCACTGCTTGTGTCGGCTGTGGGGGGCAAAGTCTGCGCCTTTACTCGGGGATAGGCTCTTGTGCTCGCTAAAAGCTGGGGAGACGCTGGTGTTAGGGGGGTGCCCTCAACAGGTTTCTGGTCAGCTGCTCTACGGGGCGGTTTCAACTTTCTGGCCGTATTTTCCAGCAAGGGTTGTCGTTGCTAACTGCAACCTTCACTTTAGCAGGAGCGCCACGATTCACGAATAGTGACAAGGGAGCGTGAGAAGCGGCGGAGCGGGCGCCGGGGACTGGGGGGAGAACACGACAGGGGGCTGCGGGCAGGCTGCGAGGATCTGGGGAGAATTCCCCATTTTTTTCCCCCCACCACCCTTTTCTGCTTTAGACATTGTAACCCGAGAGGCTGGAAATGCAGCTCCTTTCATCTTCCATTTCCCACATCCTGAGAGTCTGGGGAGAAGGAGCCCACCCAGATGAAGGAATCCCAAATATGTGGCTCCTTCCACCTCCCCGATCCCCTCGGCCGCCCCCCGTGCGGCTCCATTCACAAAGCAGATTAGCCACGCTGCCGCCTGCGCGCACACCTCGCCCGAAAAACCCGCGCTAAAAGCCACCAGACCAAAAAAAAAAAAAAAAAGAAATAAATAAATAATAGCAAGAAATCCCCGCGTCTGCTCCTCACTGGAAGCAGGATGGGGCCCTGCATCTCAACAAGCAACAGGACAAGAGGAAACGGCCTCAGGTTGCCCCAGGGGAGGTTTAGGTTGGAGCTGAGGAACAATTTCTTCCCCACCACCACCCTGCAGGGCTGTCCAGGGCTGTCCCAGGCTGCCCAGGGCAGGGGTGGAGTCCCCATGACCCCTGGAGGGGTTTCC
>JAAGNO010013309.1:10547-20607 GCA_033439905.1 Ceryle rudis | reverse complement strand
GTATTTCCCTGTCCCTCTTGAAGTGGGGAGACCAGAACTGAACACAATACTCCAGATGTGGTCTCACCAGTGCAGAGGTGGGAGGAGAACCTCCCTTGACCTGCTGGTCACCCCCTTCTTTATGCACCCCAGAATACCAATGGCCACAGAATACCATTGCTGTTGCATGGATAACGTTGTCCACCAGGATGCCAAGGTCCCTCTCCATGGAGCTGCTTTCCAGTGGGTCTACCCTTATCCTGTACCGGTACATGGTGTTGTTCCTCCCCAGTAGAATCAGTATGTTCTCAAAGGAGATGTCACCAGCTACCTTCATAACCTGACCTCTCCCAGTGTGCCATGCTCGTAGTTTTGCTTTCTTGTTTGAATGCAGATGATTATTTTCCAGTTTCTGCTTTAGACAGAAAGCTATACTGAAAGGTGTAACTTTTTCCTACATAAATGGTTTTGAAATTATGCTTAAAATGAAAACCAGTGTTGCATGTATTGTGTTTCTCTTGTTGAATGCAGGTTCTGCAGGCATAAGGGTGTCAGTCCCCACCTGACACCCTGTAGGTGTCACCTGTAGGAGTGCTGCCCTTCAGCCTGGTCATAGCTGTGCCCTGACTCCCTATGGACTCTATTGGTCCTGGACCAGAAGACTGACTCCCTGGCTTGTCCTCAGATCTGCCTCATCACCAGAAACCTGCTGGACAGTCTGGACTGTGAGCAGCCCTCAGCCTGCCCTGCTCAGCTCCTGGCTGGTGAGGTCCCTTGCCCTGCTGCCAGCCCTGTCATTCTTGTCTCCTCGCCTGTTTAGGACCTGCTTCCTGATGAAGAGCTGGGGACATGTAGTTACAGTGTCTGTCAGGACATGGGAAGAGGGAAATGAAGGAAGCCTATAGGGTATATATGATCATAGAATCATAGAATGGTAGGGATTGGAAAGGAGATCATCAAGTCCAATCCCCCTGCCAGATCACCCAGGGCAGGCCACACAGGAACATACCCAGGCAGGTTTTGAGTGTTTCTAGAGGAGACTTACACAACCTCTCTGGGCAGCCCGTTCCAGTGCTGATATACCAACGAAGCGTATATACTTCACATACCATGTATGATACCAGCGCCTGCCCACAAAAGCCATTATCCTAGCATCCATCTCCTCACTGCCTGAAATGACAGTACAGAAAACAGCAGCTTGCAGGCAGAACAGGAATTCTTTAAGGGAAAGTATTTAAAGAGAGCAGAAAGAACTGGGCATTTATAGTGTCAAGTTGAAGGGACTTTCTTAGTGCCTTCCTGAAGTTGACTAGGCCTGCCAGTAAGAAGGGGACAAGGCCTCCCTTTTCCTCCTCTGCCGAATGTAATAGGACTGAAGGAATATACTGAGCTGTGGGAAAATCTTCTGTTACTCAACATCTTCCTCCTTCCCTTTTCTGCACATCAGCAGTGAATGAGCACACTGTAGCCAGAGGCCAGCCACTTACAATAAATATACAAGCGTTTTTTGAGGCATGTGGGTGAACAGACACTGCCGAGACCTGCTGCCAGCTGAGGCTGTACCCTGCCAGATGCTACTTCAGTGGTATTTTTTTAGTAGCTTCCAATGTTACAGCTCAGCACCTAGCCGACCACACCGGGACACCTTTATAACTGCATCCGAAACACCCCGGTAACACTAAAGACCGACGCTTTTTAATGGCAGTTTCCCGAGGTGACAACGATCTGGCTCAAACTCCCTTTGGGCCAGGCGGCCGCCAAGGGCTGGCCGCGGCCGGCAAGGCGGGCGGGAAAGAGTGAAGGCTGCGGGCGGGGGCGGGTCGGGGGCAGCCCGGCGCCGGCCGCGACAAGCCCTGTGCCCGCCACGGAGGCCACGGAGGCCACGTCGCCCCGGCCCGCTCGGGACCGCACCGCCCTCAGCCCAACGGCGCAGGGCAGGAGCCGCGGGCGCAGGCGCTGGTTGGCGGCGCGAGGGGAAGAGGCACGGCCGGAAGGGGCGGGCCCGTATCCCAGGTGACAGGAGGCCGAGATGGCGGCGCGGGAGGCGGCTGTGCAGCGGCGCGCGCCCGGCTTTGAATGAGGGGCGGCCGGCGCGGGCGGAGGCTGCGGGAGCGGCCGCCTCGGCCCCTGGTGCCCCGCGCCCCCCGGAGAGCCCTCCCAGCCAGGTGAGCGGGGGGGGGCCGCTGCTTTCGCCGCCGGGTGACCGGCTTCCGCCCCGGCACAGCCGGGTAGGGGGCCCGACCGCGGCGCTTTCCCGCCGCGGGGCGGGCCCTCGCGGTTCTTCCCCGGTGGCGCCCCCGCCCAGTTCCCCTCCGCGCTCGGGACACCTCGGAGCGGCGCGGGCCGAGCCCTGTCGGCCTGTACCCAGCGGCAGGCCCGGCCCGCCAGCCCCGGCGCGGCGAGGCCCGCGGCTGCCCCGTGTGTCTGCCCGGCGGGTCTGGGCGCCTTTGGGGCGGAGTTGGGGGGGGGCGGGAATCTCGCGGGCCGGGGAAAAAACCTGAAGTGACTGTCGAGTAGGTGGGCAGCGGCCGGGACAGGGCGGGCACCCTGTGGAAAGGGAGCGGGGGAGGGAGGGGTGCGTCCTGTCCGAGGTGGCGCGGTTTGAGCTTTTTTTGGTGTTTCTGGGGAGTCTGTGGGACTGCGGTGCTGGGAGTTACCGCGGATGGAACTTTTCTTTGTTCGTGCTGACTGACAAATTGCTTAAAACTTAACGTGAAAGTTGCTTAGTACACTTCTAAAAACTTAATAAGAGTCTCTAACAGGTCACAGAAAACTTCAGTGCTACTGTCTGGCTTCTGTGCTGCTCCTGTGGAGCCCGGGCCGTTCTGTGGAATGGTGGGGCAATACCTCATGGTCATGAAGTTACAGTGTAAGAGCGTCACCTGCACATCTAAGGAAAAAACAGTATAGTTTGATGCTTTACAGTCATTCTGAATACTCTAGAAATATGGGGGTGTCCAGCAGAGGTTTCTTTAAGCCACAGACAGCATGTCTTGTAGTGTATCTTGACCGTAAATAGCTGATGCTTGTCAAGGCAGCAGATGTTGCAAGACGATTTTGTGGTAGGAACAGTGAGGATATGTTAACTCGTAGCTACACAAAAAGCCAGAGCCAACAGGTAACTTCAGTCCAGGATGACTAATAAAGACTGGAATGGAACTGGAATCTCTTGAACTCTGGTTCTGTGCCCGAGAGCTTCACCAGCGTTGTGAACTTGAGTTACATGAGTTAGCACATTATGTGAAAGACTTCTTGCAAATGTGATATGCAAATGTGTTGTAGTGTAGTATCATGGGATTGTATGACTTCATTCTTTATGTTCTCTGTTCTGCTTTTCAGAAGGCAGTAGCATATATAGGTGAGGAATTGTCAAAGAGTGACTGTGATAAGTCAGTGGACAAAAGCTTTCTATTTTAACTAATGGTGCCTTGAAAAATAGAACTTAGTCTGATTCAGAACAGAAAACTTCCAAGAGTTCATGTTAAGATTGGAACTATATTCAGTTTCTTGGAGAGGAAGGGGGGAGATGAAGTGGTATTACTGCAGAAGTTTTGTGGCTCTCAGAGTAGCGCATTTAAAAGAAAGCTGACACTGTGTATCGTGTAACAGTGTTGGGTGTCTGGGAATGACTGGGGAGGGGCCGGGGTGCAGCAATTTTTACTGCCTTTAGTTAGACAAGTATTCCTTCTTGAATTTTGATATCTTCTGCAGCTGCTGATAGTCTTGAAATCTCTTTCTGGGTTTGAGTGCCTTGGATGACATATCTCACTCCCATAAACTGTAGGCAGAGTAGTCTTCTCTCTCAACTACTCACAACTGCTGAATTAGGATGTTGTGCTGAAAACTGGAGCAAAACTGCAGTATTTCTTGTGGACATCCCCCCACCACCTACCTATAGTTAGGTAGAGGAGATGCTTCCTGATCTGTCTTGTGGATTCTGCTCCTCTCATGCCATAGTAGCATGCGGTCAAGGTTCAGTCATGCTGCCATTTCATCTCTCCATTTATCACACCCGATGGTAAAGGCTTTGACCTGGTAAGTTTTCTCCTCCTCCCTCAGTCTTCCCAATATTATGTTTCTATATAAGGAGATTAAAAAGCCAAACACAGAAATCAACCAGGAAGAGGGGGGTGGAACCTTCTCATTAGTCTACAGAATTATGGTTGATCTCCTTGAAATGCAGGAGATGTCAGTGGTGTCTTTCGGTACCTGGCTGAATGCTGTTCCTGAATCATTACATTGCCTTTTTTAAAATACAAAATGCCTTTGTACATCTTGTAATGTACATGATTGGGAGGAGTGCGTGCTTGAAAATGTGTTTGTTTGCTTGAAAATAAACAGATTTTTTTTCTCTGTCTTCTAATCTTAAGATTCTATTTCCCTATAAACCTGCTTGGGAATCTTTATATTGATATGGCCCCTCTACTTTTCTACAATTTCATACAAAATATTAAGAAATCCTGTCTGTGCCACTGAAACTGAACTAATCATATGGTTCATACTAGCCTTTTATCAGCTGTTCTAGGGAAAGCACACTGGTTCTGTGATGCTTTTGTGGCGTTTAGGTGCTGACACATGTAAACCCTCAGGGCCACGTTAGTCTTTTGTACTAGGAAATGGGTTTCTCATTTTGTTTGAGGAAAATGAAGTGGGTTTTGTTGTTGGTTGTTTTTTTGTGTGTGTGTGGTTGTGTTGGTTTTTTTTTTTTTTTGTGGCTAGTCACATAAATACCTTTCACCTTCAGACAAGTTATTTTTAGTGTTGTTTTAGACACCATCCTTTGGGTATTTAGCTGGCTGTGTTTAACATAAAGTAACAGTTTCCAAGATGTCATCTATTCATTCCAGAGTCACAGATGAGCTGATGTGAAAGAATATGTAATCAATTCATAAAGCACTGTTAATTCAAGGCAGAAATTCCACTTCGAAGATGGTGGTATCTAAAGAAAACTACACAGTAGAAATTAGTCAGCATCGTAGAGGAACAGAGGGCAGGATAGGTGCTCTATAATAAGACTGTTTTGACATCGTTTTCACTGACAGTAGATGAGTTCACTGGCAAAACAAGTCTCTAAAGCAATGTTAGTACTAGAGAGTGACTTTATTTTGGAATCTGTTCTGTCCCTTGAAATATAGTTTACGTGATGTTTGTCCAGTTGGGTATGAAAGAGGAAGTGCTCCTCCAGATGTCAATGTGCTCATTCTACAGTGATGGCCAGTTAGAGCGGTTCCTGTTGCACCATAGCTGACTAACTCAGACGGACTATGTGTGCTGTGGGTCATTTGCTGGCTAGTGTCAGTGAAGTCAGAGGTGCCAGGAGTTCTAATGAGGCCACTGCCGCAGGCTGAAACCAACATAAAAATGTTTCAATTCAGTAGACTTCTGAAATTTCTCTCCCTTCACTGTATTTCTTTTATGGATCCATAAAATGGTTTTGGGAATAAGTTGCCTCACTCTTCTGATTTGGTTTTAATGTGTTTACCATCTTGCTGCTTCCATGGTTTAATTCTTTCTGTGCTTATCTTCCACGTGAGCATCTGCTGTGACTTTTTACCAGTGGAAGGCAGTATGAGATATGCACATCAAACTCCATCTAAATTTGGTGTCTTACAAAACTGTTGCATTGACTGCTAGCATTAAATTGATTAGGACTCATGTCCTGTTTACTTATTTATATCTGTTGCAATGGAACTTAAAAGTTCAGTTGCCAGTAAGTGATAAATGTAATATATTAGAAGCAATCTCACTAACCAGGAGAATGGAAGCACTCTCCCATTGTACAAATGGGAAGCTGAGGCACGAGGTGTGATATGCACAAGAGTGTATCCATCTGATAGACAACTGTCAGATTTTCTGAATTCTAGCCCTGTGTTTCACCTTTGCCTCCAGCTTTTAAGAAATGTTCTAGGATTCTTACTGGTGCACTGCCACGTTGTGTTACATCTCAGTGCCCTGTGTCATAGCTGGCTGCTGATAAAATTGTAGTTCCGTTTGGAATTGATTATCAAGGAAACGCTTAAGAGAAGTAAAGGGAAGAAGGAAGGTTGTGGGCCTGCCATTTAGCATTACACTGTTCAGTATTTGTTCCCAATCAAGAGATAAGGAAGATACATGGCTGTGCTTTTTTCCTAGTGTTTGAATAGGACAGACAAGACAAGAATGAGCCCTTTGTTTCACTTAGCAAGTTTATTGTAATGGTATCAGATGAATTTAGTTTGCAGTGAATTCAGGAAATCCTAGTGTTCTGTGTAAATTTTGTATTCACGTTGCTGCTTCAGAATATAAAATTATTTATCTTTGATTAATATTAAAAAAAACCCCACAAAAAAAAGCACCAAAAAATCCTCAAAATTTAGCTTACATTTAACTTTTATTTGTTTTTTGTTTGGGTAGTGCTATTCTTAGAGCAGCAATACAAATGCTTCAAGTGCTGTTTCAGACACCGGGGAGAATATTTGACTTGCCCTAATCTTGAGCCAGTAAGTGGTTAAAGATTCTATTTTAAACAGCTTTTGTATTGCTAAAATGAATGCATATACACTGCTTCATATCATAATTAGCAATATAAAAACTAGATACACTGATGAAAGTATGTTTTAAAGGTGGATGATTGCTTATATTGCTATGGCTAAGGGAGAGCATATTGTTGTCAAAACTCTGGTTGTGCATCTGACAGTTGTTAGTGTACAGAGCTTAACTGAATTGGGAAGGCTACAATCAAAGCTCAGAAGAGGCAGGAAAATGAGCCCTTGCTGTCTTGAAGGGCCTAGTGCTGTCACAGTTGAAGTGAAATGCAGTTCTAACACAAATATGTTACGTGGTTGTGGGTATATCTCTCTCATCATAACTCTGGAATTTTTATATAACACTTAGAAACTGGAGAAGGACAAGTTATTTGATTGTTATGGGGAATGATGATAGCTATTGAACCCTGCCAAACGGGCATACTGGTGATACTGGAAGCATAGTCACCCATGTATAGAAATGACCTGTGAAAAATTAACTTCTGGTGCCTAACTCTTGTCAGCAGTGGAGACGAGCTTGCAAGACAGGCTTCTTGTGGATTCTGGTTGGTTTTTATTGTTCAACTTTATATTGACAAGTCAATACAGTAAACAATTCGATACATAAAAAAAAATGGACATGAGTTGAAGAACTAGGGTTTTATATATATGTATATGTACACATATGTATATATGTAACTGACACACTCAAATGTTGTTCTGCACTTAGGTGGTAAACTTCTTTGTCCTTTGACCTTAAGACATAAGTGACACAGAGTTTGCAGAGATTTTTGATTAACAGTTGCTTCCTAAAACAACCTTTTCAAACACTAGTTTAGTTTTTAATTTAGGATCTGTCTGGAGTGTCCCACGTGCCAGTTGGGTAGGCTGAACAGTGGGGAAGATGGCTTTACACTTTCTAAGTTTGAGCACTTTTTTACTCCTTCCCCACAAGCTGATAGAAGAGTGGAGTGAGCTTCTAAACAAGCTTCATTTCAGAAAAGATTTTTTCTTTATTCATTTCAGCAGGTCAGCTGCTCTTCATACCTCAAATCCCAGGTAGATGACTTCTGGCCACCTCTTTTAAAAGTAACGATCTCTTTCACTAATTCAGCCTTAGTTTATAATAATTTCAACCTTTTAGAATAGAGACCTATCCATCTAGTTACTATGGACTATTTTTTTTTTTTACTAACTTTCACTGTTTCTTCAAATTCTCCCATCACCTAGATATTGTCAAAATTGCTTATTCCAGAAGGTAGGAAGCACTGGAGCACAATATAAAATTATAGTACTATCTTTAAAAGTTTCATATGCTGGACGGTGCTCTTCTTGCTTCTTTGGGGGAAGTTTGACCGTTTCCTCTTCCTGTTGGGTGAAGAGCCCATTTAATAACCACTCTTCTGTAAGGTCCCCCACACTTAAAAGTCTTGCATGAAATGAGATTAAGACAACGTTGGTGTTGAGGTACCAGTGAAATGTGTCCTATGAGGCCTTTCTCCTGAGCTACAGCTTGGTAGTGTGGTCTGTAATTCAGCAGTTACTTATTGACTTAAGCCTTCTATTTTACAGTAAAAGGGCCTGTTTGTTCAATAGCCACCCTGTGTGATTTTTCAGTAGCAGAAATTCCTGGACTATGTGAAGAAATATTTCCAGTACTGTATTATCACAGTGTTTAGTACTAGTTACATTACTTCGCAAATGAGCACCAATAAAAGCTAAATATAAGCTTCACAAAGCTCACAAATCCCAATATGTACTTTTTAATAAAATCCTCAGGGCAGTATTGGAGCAGCCTACCTAATGATCCACCTTCCTGACTCTTCCTAAGTTAAAGCCTGGAATATAAAAAGTGATTTAAATGCCATAACATATTTGAAATCAAGCTGTCCTCCTATGGAACTCATGGCCTGAGGAAAATGTCACAGGGCTGCCTTCTCTTCTCAACGGGAGGTATGTTAAACTTGCAACAGAAAATGTTGTTACAAGTGTAGATGTATATAATGAAAAGGTGTTTGTGCAGCCTAACCTCTTATTCTGTACTCCGAAACGTTCACCTGTAGGGGAAAGAAAAAGGTTCCTTGAGTTACATGGGTTTATTCTGTCTCAGTCTGTACCTATTTGAAGGGATCTGTTGGAGTAATGTGATATACCGAGTATAAATTCTCTAGATTATCAAATTGACACTGAAAAATAACCGCCACGATAAGTGGTTTCGGCCGAAGATGAGTTTATTCTTGGCTGGGTTTGCCAGCATGATCCAGCCTGGCATAGGAATATTGGTAGATCATGGGGTTAACTGGTGCTGTCGTGCACACAAGATGAACAGTCTTTCTTTGATGACTTTTCAGTGACACTGGTTCTAAAATAAACAATTTCTGTTCTCATCGAACATTACGATCAACATGGAAACTAAATTTAAGTGACCAATTTGGGGTTTAGACTTAATGACTAAATTGATAGTTTGTATATGCAAGACTCGCTCAAGGGAGTGTGAGCTGCTTCCTGACGGTTGTTCTGTTCTCCTGCATTGCTCGTGTTCGGTGCCGTTGTTGGTGTCTAAGCCAGATCAGCTGTGCAGTCACTGCAGCTGATGGCCCACACTTGTCCTTTAGAAGTGTCTTTACCCGGGATTACGTGCTGTTTCTTTAAAGGCCGTATACATTAGGTACTTGTATTATTTACATCAGTGAAATGCCCTGATAGTAGGCAGGTAGCATCTTTGCTCCAGGTAACTCCTCTCTTTTCTTGAATTAAAATAGTTTCACAGAATGCTTCTTGCTTATTGGCAACTGAGGAAATTGATTTGAAAAACTCTAAGATGTATAATCCTCTACCTCTGACTTTTTTTTTCTTTTGCAGGAAGGGTTTCTCACCATGGCCATAACACAGTTTCGACTCTTTAAAATCTGTACTTGCCTGGCAGCAGTGCTTTCTTTCATTAAAAAGTTAATATGCAGGTAAACGTGTTTTTGGTTTGGTTTGGTTTTTTTAATTTGGTTACCTTTATCTTTTTTAATTACAGGTTCTTTCACTTCTTTCCTCCCAACGCTCACCCACAACTTTTCCCAGTTCTGATTTTACTAATTGCACAACAATCAAGACATATAAAATTTTAAGTCAAATTCCTTCTTTAATCTGGGTATTACTTCAGAGGTCAAAAGTCTGTGTAGTGCAGTTGTGAGCGTATTTTGTGGTATGATAGCTCTGATGATGGGTATTTTCTAAGCAGCTATGACAGGGTTTAAAAATTGCCTTTTAAAACTATCCTGTGTGAGATTTGAAGAAAAATTTTCTGCTTTTTTAGAAGTACTTGACAAGTGCTATTTTTTTTTTTTTTTAAGAGATTCAGTTAACAACAGCATCAATCAGTAGACTTTCAGTACAAATGTAAGCGATTCTCATCCTGCTCTGTCAAGATACAGTTGCCTGAGACTTCAGATTCTTCTGCCTATGGAAGTTTCCAGATTAAAGGGAACTGGGTTTTTTTTTGGTGTTTTGTTTTGGTTGGGTTTTTGTTTGTTTGTTTGTTTGTTGTGGGGGTTGTGTTTGGGTTTTTTTTTTGTTTTTGTTTTTTT
>JAAGNO010013309.1:0-10091 GCA_033439905.1 Ceryle rudis | reverse complement strand
TCCAGACCGGCCACTGGGTCAGGGTGGGGGAGGTATAAAGGCTTTAGCAACTTTTTGATGTTCAGCTCATTTGAGTTGTTTGGGGGGGGTTAATTTTTTTTTTTTGTTTTTTTTTTTTAATGAACATGACTTATTTTTTGCTTACTCTTTTAAGTCATACTTAGTATTCTTTTGTGTTGTAGACCTGTGAATGCAGCAGTGCAGTGTCTAGGAGCATTCAAAAAACCGCTCAAGAGTTATGGTTGTGCAATAGTAAGGGTTCAAATGTGTGGTAGCAGGGTACCCGAGATACATCTTGGAACTGCATTGTCATGTGAACTACTGTTTCGTCCTGTCACTCTTTCAGAGTGCTGTTTTAGATAAATAGCAACCTAGTGAAATGTGTTCTTCTTCTGTGTTACAAACTTTTCTTCTGTGAAAAAAAATTCATTAAAGGAATGAAATTTAAAAACTTTCACATAAGCAAGTCAGTGGATCAGATTAGTTCAATACATTAGCTAAAGATGTTTCTCCTGTTTAACGTCAGCTCCAAAGCACAGCTTGATAAACTGTTTCCTGTAATGCACCCATCCCTGTGTTTGACTGTGCCTGATAACCAGCAAATGTGATTTAATTAAATATGCATTTTAATTCAATGGATAGAAGCTAGTACTTACAAAGATTCTACAGTGTACATTAGTTTTTCATTTAAACATGTGCTTGTAGAGGTCCTGCATGTTTCTAGTCAGCATAAAGCCCACATATAGTACTAGTCGCCTCTTCAGTTAAAACTTTTTTTTTGATGGCCTGCCTGAATCCACTGTTTCCAAGAAATGAAAGCTATAAATATAGAAAGATGTGAAACTTCGTTCCGTTTAAAATCTCTGGTTAACTGGATTAATGTTTGTTATAAGCCACTTGGAGTCTTCTAGATCATAATAACACAGAAGCATATGTAATTGCACAAGTGAGTGTTTAGAATAGTATTAAAGATAGGTATGTTGTACAGGTCTGAAGGAGGATGTTCCCAAGCTTGGTTTCCCTTTAGACACATCAACTAAATCTAGTCAGCCAGAACCAGAAATTTCTGCTGTGTGTTGAGGGAACAGTGTTTTCACCTTCCTGTACCCCTAAACTGTGTTGCTTTTCAGCTTAAAGGAACAGTTTCTAAACGGGCTAGAGTTAATTGTATAAAGATAGAAAATGTGATGATAGCATCAGACCTTTCCTGAAGAAGAATCCGTTTGTCTTGAAGTAGGAAAAATATATCTATTCACCCCTCAGCATGCAGCAGAGGTGGTTTTACAGGCAATTCAGCTATTCTGAGTTGATGATAGAATGTTCTGTAATAGTAAAACTAATGGTTGTAGTTTCCCAGTTTTACTCTCCTCAGTAGTAATGAATGAAACTTAACTTTTCCAAGCCGTGTAAAGTCAATGACTGTTTTGCTGTAGGAGCTTACACTCCTTGGGGAAACCACGTGTGAGCCTGAATTTCATTCCCTTGTGTTGTAAGGTCTTAAAATACAGTGAATGTCAGCTAAGAATATTTTAATTATTGTGGTGATTTTTGAATGCTGTCATTAAGTAACAGTTTAGGTGGTTCATTTGCAGTGCATTAGTGTTTGTTTTCAATTAAAATTATGTGGTATAGTTGCTGAAATGCTTTAACTGAAACAGTATTCTTTAAGTAGAAGCATGTTTCGAACAGAAGCTGTTGACTTGCTTAATCTTGTACTACCTCTGTTTAGACTTTGAAGGAAACTGTGCCTTAGAGGCGCCTTCAAATAAGCAGCTCGGAACAGCCTAACATCAAAGACAAGTAGAAAGACTTCTCAGTGCATGGTAGAAATGGTTATCTTTAAACAAATGTAGATCAATAGTATTTGCTTCATAAGCACTGACGATCTAAAAATTGTAACTGACTATGCGAATAACTGAATTGGTTTGTCCATTTTCATATTTCTTAGAGTTGCTTCTCCTCTATTTCCACTGCAGTTTGAAAAGCAAATTGCACTTTGAAATTCTTGTGAACACCACTTGAAATTAATGATGAAATTCCTTTGATTAGCAGACTTTTACTGGCAGTGCTTAGTACTAAGGTAGATTACACACTTAATGTTGTAGCCGTGACTATTTTCAGTAGTGCTGTTCTCAGACTTCCTTTTTGTTTTTTTTAAACTTAGTGCTCATGTTTTCAGAGCTTGGAGGAATCCTACATTTTTCTTTCAGGTCTGGAAGAGGGCGAAAGTTAAGTGGAGACCAAATAACGTTGCCAACCACAGTGGATTATTCATCTGTTCCTAAACAGGTAATTTCTTAAGTGGTAGGTGACTTAATAGATAATTGCTTAACAGAGTGATTATACCAGTCTTACAACAGTATTGGTAAATATCTTAAGAAGATATGCTGTTACTATATATGCTATATAATATCTTAGCAAGATATAAACGGACTTATTTGCTGATAATATTAACTTGTACCATATAATTGTATTCAGCCTGAAGTAGAAGACTGGTCTTCATGGGATGAAGATGCGCCTACAAGTGTGAAGATTGAAGGTGGCAATGGTAATGTGGCGGCTCAGCAAAATCCTTTGGAACAAATGGAACCTGATTATTTCAAAGATATGACACCAACTATAAGAAAAACTCAAAAAGTAAGTGTTGCACTTTCAG
Organism: Ceryle rudis; assembly: GCA_033439905.1. Lineage (NCBI taxonomy): Eukaryota > Metazoa > Chordata > Aves > Coraciiformes > Cerylidae > Ceryle > Ceryle rudis. Next base: position 7,435 of record JAAGNO010013309.1, on the reverse strand, counting down.
CTATGCTTACAGAGGATTTTCTTTGCTTTAAAATAGGCTATAAGTAAATTGGCAGCTTACAGAAGGTGCTGCTGGTAAAATTGAGCTGTCCTTTTGAGATGAGAATAGGTGCTGATGTGTAGTCTAACACATCCAATTAAAGCTGCTGACTTTTTGAGCTCTTAACAAATGTGATGCTAGGTAATGTTTACATCTGTAGTCGTACTGTTACCAGAAACTTATGAATAATTTCATAGTCTGAAGGCTCTGGGAAGTATAATGTGACAACCCTCAAGTCACTTTGATTCTGAAGATGTAACCACTGCACTGAGATACCTGTGCTCATACCCTGCCATTATTTGAACAGAGACATTGCATGTCCTGCTCCACTGAAGTTCACAGTGGCAGCACTGCTGTGTCAGAAAGCAATGGTTACTTGTTTCACCAAGCTGTACTGGGGAGGCTGGAATTTGGGAGCTGTTATTTCAAAAAAGCTTGCTCTTCAAGTACCCATTTTTATAACGGCGACAAGACAGAAGGGTATATCCACAAGAGCATCAATGCCATAAATAAAGGTTGATCAAACTTCTGATAATTGCAAGTGGTTTTTTCCTACATGGAAATCGTCCAACTGGGTACTTGCAGGGTTTAGAGTCAATTGGAAAGCCTTTTCCACAATGAAGGCAGTTAAGTACTGGAGCAGGTTATCAGGGAGGTTATGCAGACTCCATCTCTGGACATTTTCAAGACCTAAGTGGATAAGTCTCGAGTACCTTCATCAGCTCTTAGGCTGCTGTGCATTGAGAAGGGTTGGATTACAGACCTCATGAGCCCCCTTCCAGCTATGAATCTTCCCGTGCTCATGTGAACTGGAGATGATACTGGGGTCAGCTTTCTATACATTCATGATCTGCAGTATTCTGTGGACTGAATTCTTCTAAGGATTTTGATCTCCCAAAATCTGGGGAGAGGGAGATTTCTTCTTTGTATCTAATGACAATTTTTCCCAATAGAATGAGCTTCAAGTTCAGAACAAAACTTGAGAAGAGGCTGTGTTGTTTGAATACTGTATACTGGGCTTGGGCTAAATGTATCTCTAGGGATGGCTGCAGGCACCGTAAAGAACATTCCTGCTAACTTGAGCTTGTGACCACCCATAAACATGAATCTGTGTTTGTATTTCCACCAAATCTGGGCCAAATATAAACCTCAAGATCTGAGGTGGAATCTACTCATGATGCTGCTCATATCTAGTGTCTGGAAACAGATACACTGCTGAAGTAGCTAAGAGAGCTCATGTTCCAAAGCATTATAGCTGTGCAGACAGCACTGTCCTCAAGAGTAGTATCTTACAGTGACCTATTATGGAAGCAGGATTTCTCCGTGGAATACGTCATGTAATTGGTAGCTTATATGAGTACTGGGAGATGTCTGTTTGATTGTAATTATCTGACCTTTCTCTGTCTTGGTCATAGATTTCCATGTGATTTAAGGAAAAGTTAGTGGGGGGGAGGAGGGAGTTCTTGTGTATTTAGTTTACATTTAGCTTCTCTCACATTTAGCTCCCAAAATCTGAGCGGGCTTGAAGACACGATGTTGTGTAGCTGTATCTCCACAGACACTGAATTATATGATTGCCAAGGAATCTGTGCAGTGCTTTGACTTACCACTTTTCATTCCCTTTTTTGAACACTTTCAGATAGTTATTAAAAAACGAGAGCCTTTAAATTTTGGGATTCCAGAGGGAAACACGGGATTCTCTAGCAGATTAGCAGCTACACAAGATATTCCTTTTATTCACCAGTCTGTAAGTATTTTCTGAGTATTGATCTTGTATTTGACAGTTAAATAACTTCTGAAGGAGAAGGAATAGTCTGTCTAATTCCTTCACTGAGGGGAGGAAGAGGAATAGTTGTAGAATAATGTGAATTGTTTTAAAATTGTTCAAAGCAATGAAGTGGTTAATCTAATTGAATTAATTTACTATAGTGAGGAACTTAACCATATCAGTGCTAAAAAGGTAAGAAGCCTCCAAACACTTGTATACTTGCAAATATTCTAAAGCAGTGGACTGTGCTTCTACTCCTTTTTGGTTGGCTTGGCTTTTTTAAAGCCTCTGGGTTGCCTCTGCTTTATTCTCTTGTTCGCATTTTGAACTTTCTGCTTCTTCCTTCCTTTCTGTAAGAATTGCATTCCAACAGTTTCCTTATTTTTGCTCTTCAGCTTTTGAAAAAAATACTCTAGTTACCTAACAGCCTGGCTGTTTAGAGGCAGAAGCTCTCCTTCCCTTCCTCTTTGTCCTCTTTAATGGGGCTTCTGCTTTGATTAACATAGTGCACACAAGGAGCTAGGCAGAAAGCAGTACAGTAACACTTCCTTGGACAGTCCGTAATGAAAACAATTCAGGAAAGGACTTCTAGTGAGAAAAAGCTCATTTCATCTACTCTGCTTATCTTCTGCCTAAAAACTCACTTCAGTACTTCCTTACTTCCTCCCTGTGTTACCCACCACCAGAATCCAAAAAACCCTCCAACAGTAACTGGAAGAAGTCAATATTAGAACAGGGGAAAACACATAGACCGTAAGCTGAGAAGTACTGATATATCTCAAATATTCCTGGAAGTCTGAAGCATCACAGTTACAGTAAGTGGTTTATCTGTTTGTCTTTTTCTTTTCATATGCCTAGAGCTTTTTTCTTTTGTTTCAGCCTGAACTGGGAGACTTGGATACTTGGCAAGAAAATACAAATGCCTGGGAGGAAGAGGAAGATGCTGCCTGGCAGGCAGAAGAAGTTCTTAGGTAACTGAAAATAATATAATATAATGTAAACCTTTTATACGGAAGAGAATAAAATAGGAGGTTATTTGTTGTAACACCTTTCTAATAAGTGCTAAGAATTGTTAAACAATTTTTAAGACAAATTGCTCTTAGGCATTTAATCTTTGTGTAACTGGCACTTGGCAGAATACATTTTGGATCTTGGATCTAATCAGTTTAGTAGATGAGAAAGTAGGGGAAATCTGAGAATCACTGTGAAGCTGGAACAAAACTTTATGTACAAGTAACGTGTTTCGACTTGAATAAGTAAAATATCACAGGATGGCCTTAGAAAAAGGATCATGACCATGTGCTGTAAAGTAAACGTAGTTCAGGATAGAGGGTGAGGTGGTAAGTATGTTCCTGGAGTCTCTGGAGGAGCTCTGCTTTTCTAGCTAACTTAACTAGCTGTAAGGCTTGCATGTAAAATCAATGTCTTGCACCGTTAGTATGGTTGCTTCAGCTGTGGGGTTTTGTGTTTTGTTAGGGTGGTTTTTTTTTTTTTCCCCTCTTAAGAGCATGTGGAAGGAATATGAAGGGTAAAGAGATTGAGTTTAAGTTAATCATATGCAATGGTTTGAATTGTCAGTGACTTATGTTAACCTGTTTCATTTCATGGTGTTACCAGACTTTTAATTGCTTGCTACCTCATCAGATAACCTGTCTTAGATTACTCCAGCTTCCTAAACTGCTCTCATTCTACTCACAAAATCAAAAATACTTGGCTTCAGTGGGACAGTAGTGATAATATGAAATAAGAAGATGATATATGTTCAAAAAACATTCTAGAACTTTGAATCTTAAAAAGGAAAAAAAAAAGTATGAAAACAAAAGAAATTAAAATTCTAGTCAACTATTTATTGTAACATTTAGGAAGATTTACTTTTTCTTTTCAACCAACAGAATAAGAGGGAAGTCACCACTGCACTTTTGATGTGATAATAACAGATAATAAATTCAAGCAGTTCTGATTCTGTCAATCTTGATCTGCAGCAGCTTAACATGTGAGAATGGGATTTATAATGCAAATATTCTTGTGAACTTCATCAGATAGCTCTATGTGTACATTCTGGTCAATGTGATGGTTGGTTTGTTTTCTTAACTTCAGTATGGAAACTGTTTCAGGCCTTGTCTTTCACTAAGGTAAAGGAGAAGTACAAGCTTTGTGATATGGATGATGTGCCTCTGGGCTGCTTTTGTTCCAGGCGTGGTACCCTTTCCTGTAAAGAATATCAATAGGCTCAGTAAGATCTTTAATCTCTAAAGTGCATTTTACTGAGACTTAATCTATAATGCACCAGACAAAGAAAATGAGACAATGAAAAACGCTGCTTTTTTTCAATGGAGAAATGAAGCAACTACTTTTGTGAGCTGCAGAGGCCACATTGTACTTTATGTAACCCTTTCCACATTACATTACAGATTTATGTAGGACTATGAAAAGAAATCTGCAAACTTTCCAAAGCAGGAGCTTGTTTTATACCAATTAGATATTAAAAATAATCTTGTGTGTGCATATGCCAGTTTATTTCTGGAGTGTAAAGTTTACATATTGGATATTCCCAGGATGGTCAAAGGTCTGCTAATTGTCAGGTTCATGCTCCAGAACACTTACTAAGAGAAATCTCTTAAGGGATGATAGCAATGAGACTTTCCCGCAACCTTTGTTTTCAAAGTGTCATCTTATTTGGTTAAAGTTGTTCTAAAGATTTCAGCCTGGAATCTTTACTATTGAAAAGCTTCAGCTCAATTGGTTAATTTTCATGGAATTCCACTTTAGCCCCACTAAAAAGTATCAGATTTATTTTAGAAGGGATGTGTAAGTGTCCAAGTATTTCAAGTAATTAGGAAGAGTATGATCAGCACTGTAACTGTCCGTATTTTGTACCTCTAGCTGCCCACCTCAGTACAACTGATCATTGTGTGAGCTGTATCCCAGCTCTGTGAAGTAAAACCTTTGTTTTATTCATGACACATCAAATTACCATGTTTTTCTGTAATTGAGGAAAGTGCTGGCTGATTTTTAGCAAGATTGATAGGAAATACCTTCTGAGTTTACGTTTGCTCTTGCAGTAGACATCTGTGGTGTAATTAACATCTGACATTTAACATAAAACTGAAGTGTAGGAGTAGACAGGCCTGGTTTGGTTTTCAACAGACTGTAGTAAGGAAGCGATCTGGAGTCTCTTCTTAATGCTACAAGACTGCATCTTGGTCTAAAAAATGACCTGAAGATTTCAGACTGCTAAATTGGGGACAAAGTATTGTCAGAAGTATCTCAGATTGGCATAATTTTTGTGTTGTAATGGAGTGCTGATCAGTCATGCAGAAACAGGCTATAGTCTGCTAAATACCAGAGAAGGCTGTATCCTGTGGCCTCTCTGGTGACTTCATGTGTCTGCCTAACAGTCACAATAGGCATGTATAGTAAGCCAGATGCTTCCTGGAATCCAAGCATGCTGAAAGATCAGATCGTGCTGAGGAGTAGGCTACTTGTGCCTGAGAAGTTCCTGCAGTCTTTGTTTTCCCACTCCCTAGCAGGTTTTGGGCTGGGATGCACTGAAATTTTCCAGTCAGTGATGAATCAGCACAGTGGATGGTGAATGGGATTTTTCAGTTAACTGAAGTTAGTTAGAACTTGGTTTCTTCTGCAAATTGTAGATACTTATCCAAACCTTTAGACAAATGAAGGGTATTTTTTTTTTCCCAGTGGGAACAGTTAAGCTAAATGCTGGTGCATTTTTAGTTGTGTTGAAGTAAAAGACCAAATGGAATGAAATCAATCCTTATTGCAGTTACTCAGCAGGTATACAGTAAATAAAAACATACTGGAATAAGAACATCTGCTAAGTGTTCTGATTATAATTTGTCTTCTGCTGACCAGCGGGAGTTTAGGATTTTTTTGGACATAACTTGTCAACCTTGCTCTGCATTCCTAACATATCAGGAATTAACACTTTCCTGGTTCAAACAACTTGTATCATTCCATCCAAACTCTGCTGAACTCCTTGCTTTGGAACCCAGAAAAAGTGACCTGTGTGGCGACAGTTCATTGTAGGCTGTTACTTTATTGAGAAATGAAACCTTTCCGAGCCTGAAAGGTAGTAACTTTATGTTAAAAACACGCAGGAAGTTTGGAATAGAGATCAGTATTTTGAAATAAGGGCCAAGTAGAAGAGCAATGGAAAGTTGATCATGTTTTGATAAGCTACCTATTTACAATTTTTGGTGACTTCAGTTCCTCTATCTGAAGTAATGTGAAGGTCACTTCTCATTTGAGCATAACTGAAGCCCAATAAAATTACTGAGCCAGTAGAGGGCATTGGAACCATTTCTCTGTGCAGAGAAGTTCTGTGTTGTGAACACAGAAACGTGATCTGCTATGACTTTACTCACTTCCGAAATTCAAATGCATAGCAGCATTGCTTAACACCTCGTAGCTTTCTGGAGCTATATGGTCTCTACATGCTGGCTGGTGTACATACAGCTTCTTCCTTTCTGCATCAGTTCAGAGTTTTGGGGAATATAAGAAAGTCTGCTACTGTAGAGTGGTAAATAGGATTTTTCTACATATGCTAGACTTACGGCACTCCCAATTATCCAGCTTTCTGGTGCAATGTAGAGTAGCACAGCATGATCTCAGCACCACCACACCACACACCCCTCCCCCCAAACAAACAAACAAACCAAAACAAAACAAAGCCACCAAAAAAACTCAACCAACCAAAATCACAAAAACTTTGGGCTTCCATTACCTTGGGAGGTAGATCCTTATGTGAATGACTGACTAATTTCATTCTTCTGTGACAGACAGCAGAGCAGTTAATTACAGTACAGGAAAACTTCTAGCGTTCAATAATCAGCCAAGGGAAACCGTGAAGATATTAAGTGCAGTTCCTCTCCTGTCTAATACAAAGATGATAGTGGTCTTTGTACCTCAAATATTTCCATGTTTTGTGTGCCCAGTTTGTCCATAGTTGGAAGGTACTAGAGAAGGTTGCTTCAAGTGATGATAGTTTTTAGTTCTGTATGTTTTGCACACTTCAGTGGATATGCACAGGTATTTAGATACATTGAAAGTTAACTCCCAATTGCTTTGTCAATTAGAACTTTATTCTCTTTTAATAAGCAGTTCTTTATTCTTACTGAATCTGTGTTGTAATTTCACCTTTTCAAATTAATGAAACTTCACTTTTGTTTTTCAAGTCCTCTTGCAAGCAACTTAGAAATTTTTTTTTATATCTAATAAACTGAATCTGAAACAGAAGTGACCTCCTTATGCCCTTCTGTTACTGCTTCGGCAGTACAGGGGAGGGCTGCAATGTACTACTTGGAGTATGGGTTCTGTTGTTGCCTCTGTGCCACTCAGTGATGTGTTCTACCTGAAGTCAGGGAATAAAATGAGTGGATTTTTGTGTTGCCTTTTTCCTTCTCTCTAGTCAGCTTCGTATTTGTTGAAATTGGAATCTAATTAATGTCTGTAAATACATAAGGGCTGGGCGTCAAGAAGTCGGGGACAATCTCTTTTCAGTTGTGCCCTGTGATAGGATGAGGGACAATGGATTCAAGCTTGAGTATGGGAAGTTCCACCTCAACATGAGGAAGAACTTCTTTACCATAAGGGTTACAGAGCACTGGA
>JAAGNO010013307.1:0-17122 GCA_033439905.1 Ceryle rudis | reverse complement strand
CACTGGGGGCGCCCAGGCCAGGGGGCCCAGCAGCGCAGTGTCCAGGTGGGTTTTGAATCTCTCCAGACAAGGAGACTCCACAACCTGTCTGGGCAGCCTGGGCCAGGCTCTGCCATTCTCACACCAGAGAAGTTTCTCCCTCCTGTTCAGAAGGAACCTCCTGGGTTCCAGCTTCTGCCCATTGCCCCTTGTCCTGTCACTGGGCACCACTAAAAATTCCCCTTCTCCCACATTCCTGGAACTCTGCAATTCATCACAATCATTCTCCCATCCTTATTCTCCTGGAGGGCATTTCCCATCCTGTTCTCACAAAGATCAACCCCAAACCTCCCCTAGCACTTGTTTGTGCACTGTAATTGTGTTTCTTCTGGACAGTAAGGTGGGTTTTGGGTTCCAGACTCCTTTGCAGCCTGTAACCACCACTTAGGGTTGCACGGGTTTCTCCATCAAGCAGAAGTTATGAGTAGCACTGCAATCTTAACTCATGATCTTCTGCCTCCTCCAAGTACAAGTTCCTGAAGCAAAGGAATTTGGAAAGCGTGAACGAGATTATAATTTTTTTTTTATTTTCTGGGTGGCCTAAGAATATTTGATTATGAATGGTTTGTTGTAGGGTGACCCAGAGACAAAGTGATTGAAGTATAACAGTCTGTAAGCTTTAGTAAGGAAAATGCTGGTGCTGAATGGTAATTTTGAGGTTGCCTCTAGTGCTTTAAACTCAGACCGGATTTTCAGCACTGAAATGATGGTTGGAGGGTTTGCCTGCTAATTTCACTTGTCATCTGTAATATGCTAACAAGTTCTGATACTCTATGTGAAGATTCTTTGCAGGAGGCAGCTTGGACACATTCTTTTTAAGACCTTTGTATCTCCTTCTACATAGCCCCTCATAGAATCATAGAATCATCAAGGTTGGAAAAGATCATCAAGTCCAACCATTAACCCTACTCTATCAAATCCACCACTAAGTCATATTCCCAAGCACCATGTCTATTTGGCTTTTAACATCCAGGGATGGTGACTCAACAACCTCCCTGGGCAGCCTGTTCCAGTGCCTGACAACCCTTCAGTGAAAAAAATTTTCCTGATGTTCAGTTTAAACCTCCCCTTGTGCAGCTTGAGGCCATTCCTTCTTGGTCTATCGCTAGTTACTTGTGAGAAGAGACCAGCGCCTACCTCTCTACAACCTCCTTTCAGGTAGTTGTAGAGAGTGATAAAGTCTCCCCTCAGCCTTCTTCTCTTCAGACTCAACAAACCCAGGTCCCTCAGCCACTCCTCATAAGACTTATTCTCCAGGCCCTTCACCAGCTTAGTTGCTCTTCCTTGGACCTGCTCCAGCACCTCGATCTTTTTCTTGTACTGAGGTGCCCAAAACCGAACACAGTACTCGAGGTGTGGCCTCACCAGTGCTGAGTACAGAAGGACAATCACCACCCTGCTCCTGCTGGCCACACTATTTCTAATACAGGCCAGGATGCCATTGGCCTTGACCACCTGGGCACACTGCTGGTTCATATTCAGCTGCTTGTTCACCAGCACCCCCAGGTCCTTTTCTGCCAGGCAGCTTTCCAGCCCCTCTTCCCTGAGCCTGTAGTGTTGCCTGGGGTTGTTGTGGCCCAAGTGCAGAACCCAGCACTTGGCCTTGTTGAAGCTCATACAGTTGTCCACAGGCCATTGATCCAGCCTGGCCAGGTCCCTCTGCAGAGTCTCCCTACCCTCAAGCAGATCAACACTCCCACCCAACTTGGTGTCATATGCAAACTTACCGAGGGTGCTCTCAATATCCTCTTCAAGACCATTGCTAAAGATCTTAAACAGGAGTGGTCCCAATACTGAGCCCTGAGGAACACCACTTGTAACTGGCCACCAGCTGGATCGAACTCCTCTCACCACCACTCTTTGAGCCCGGGCATCCAGCCAGTGTTTTACTCATCAGAGCGTAGGCCCATCCAAGCCATGAGCAGCCACTTTTTCGTAAGAATGCTGTGGGAAACAGTGCTCAACTTCATTGACACCTTACCTGCACCTCCATGAAATATCACCAAGAGGAGAGCAAAGAGAAAGGAAAGGATTTTCATGGCAGAGGGTGGACTGGGAACTCCTGTCACTGCAGAGAAAGGAGACCAAGAGGTTAGTAAGAAGGTTGTCCCTTCGCAATCGCAGTGGGCTGAGCAGTGACAGACAGGACTGTTCTTCAAGACCAAGCATTATCTAGAAGAGATATTACACACTTTATAACAATGTCTACAGTTCTAAGGGTTCCCTGGAGCATACATAGGATCACGGCACATTTCCCATGCAGAAAAATACAGTTTTAAAGCCCTTTAATTAATTTATTAATTAACCAGGTATTTATCCTGGATTGCTTGAGACTTTGTGATACATTACAATAAATTTGATTTGCCTGATGGAAGTTAAAGACAGAAGAAAATACATTGTTTTGGGCTATATTTATACAAAACAACCTGATGTGTATTCTCAAGCTTTTCTAATTAAAAGAAGGCAGAAAAAGATCCTCCGCAGTTAAGTTAAAATACAGCTTCTCCCTATTCCCACTTGGAGGTTGTTGCTCTTCCTTCACCTTAAGAATTACATGATTACCAAGATAAATTTCTGAGTGTTTTCCTTTCCTCTCAGCTCTCTTTCCACAGCCAGCAAAGATTCTTCCTTATTGAGATTTGAAATTTCTAGAATTAACTCTTGATGGACTGGAGTCACTGCACAGTTAAGACTACAACAGTGAAATGCAGCAATACATGAAGGATTTAAAGTCTCCAGCCCATCGAAGAAGGACAGAACTATTTAAGAGAGGATGAATAATGATAAAATTTTGGTTGTTACCAGGTAAGAGGAGGCTCTAGGTTGGAATAGTCCTTGGATCTGTGTCAGCCACCCAGATGTATTAAGATGAAGGAGCAGAGCTTGGATTTACACTCTTTCTGGTGAAAAATGCTAGATCTTCACAACGTTCTGGTGGCCAGTCAGACAATCCCTGTGGCTTTGGAGAGCATCAGAGAGATCTAATGAATCCTATCCGTTACTGTCCTATGAGGAACAAAGGTATTGCTTTCAAAATATTTCAGCATCGCCTTGGGAAATGTGCTGAGCTGCACGCAAACCATCTTAAGCCACCTCTATTTGTGCAATGACTGTGGCTACAGTAGCTCCTTCAAGGAGCTACTGCCACATATTCTCTGCTTGTCTTCCAAGGCTTGGTAGCAGTTACTCTGCAGCACAATAAAAATAGCCATAGATGTTGCCATGCTCCTGGATGGTCATTCTGTACACCTTGTTTGGAAACTGATGCTGTGTGCCAGGATCCCTCAGGCAAATGGTACATAGCAGGGTCTAGCCAATTGTATGAGGTTCAACAAGGCCAAGTGCCAGGTCCTGCACTTGGGTCACAGGAACCCCCTGCAATGCTACAGGGGGTTCTGCAAAGTGCCTGGCAGAAAAGGACCTGGAGGGGTTGGTCAACAGCTGGATGAAGACGAACCAGTGAGTGCCCAGGTGGCCAAGAAGTCCACCAGCATCCTGGCTTGGATTAGAACTGGTGTGGCCAGAAGGACTAGGGCCGGGATCATCCACTGGCACAAGTGAGACCGCATCTCAAATCCTGGGTTCAGTTTTTGGGCCCCTCACTCCAAGAAGGACATTGAGGGGATGGAGCATGGCCAGAGAAGGGCACTGAAGCTGGTGAAAGGTCTAGAGCAAAAGTCTGGTGAGGAGCATCTGAGGGACCTGGGGTTGTTGAGTCTGGAGAAAAGGATGTTCAGGGGAGACCTTCTCACTCTCGACAACTCCCTGACAGGAGGTTGGAGTCAGGTGGGAGTTTGTCTCTTCTCCCAGGGAACAAGCGATAGGAAAAGAGGAAACAGCCCCAAATGGTGTCCGGTTTAGGTTGGACATGAGGAAACATTTCTTCACTGGAAGGGTTGTGAAGCCCTGAGACAGGCTGCCCAGGGCAGTGGTGAAGTCGCCATCCCTGGAGGGATTGAACAGCCATGGAGATGTGGTGCTGAGGGACATGGTTTAGTCATGACATAGCAGTGATGGATTAACAGCTGGACTCCATGATCTTAAAGGTCTGTTCCAACCTAAACGATTCTATGGTGGGATTTACCCAGCAGATGTCCACTCAGATGTCCACAAAACATATTATCTTTCCAAGACATGGCTCTTATTCACAACTTTTGGTCCCTGTGGCATGGAATCACAAGCCTGAAACTATATTGAAGCTGCACATGGTTAGCATGAATTGCACCAGTTGTTGTTATTCAATTTAACTGCTCTGTGAGCACAGAAGTAGTTGCTGCTTGATGGCCATATCACAGAATCATAGAATGGTAGGAGTGGAATGGTAGGACCTCAAAAGATCATTGAGTCCAACCCTCCTGCCAGAGCAGAAGCACCCAGGGCAGGTCACACAGGAACAGATCCAGGTGGGTTTTGAAAGTTTCCAGAGAAGGAGAATCCACAACCTCCCTGGGCAGCCTGTCCCAGTGTCTGTCACCCTCACCATGAAAAAGTTTCTCCTTAGGTTTACATGGAATCTCCTATGTTCCAGCTTGCACCCCTTGCCCCCTGTCCTGTCATTGGATGTCACTGAGCAGAACCTGGCTCCATCCTCCTGGCACTCGCCCTTTACTATTGATAAACATTTTTGAGGTCACCCCTCAGTCTCCTCTTCTCCAAGCTAAAGAGCCCCAGCTCCCTCAGCCTTTCCTCATAAGGGGGATGTTCCACTCCCTTTATCATCTTTGTAGCTCTGTGCTGGACTCTTTCAAGCAGTTATATCTCTTCCATGGAGCTAACCTGCAGCAGATTTTTCTCCAGACCAAAACTCAGAGTCTGGCTGTGTCTATACTATTAAACCGAGCCTCCAGCATGCCTGCTGGGAACTGTCCCTGGTCTCTGCCAGCTTTTAGGTTGCACCTGGAAATTGCAGGGAGAGAGTAAAAGCCAAGATTGTTTGGGGGCCAGCTCTCAGAATCTCACAGTAGAAAGGTTTGTGCTCCAGTTCCCAGGTCCCACCCTGACTGATCCACTGGCACTGCTGTACTGGGGTTATTTTAAAGCCTAGGGCTAAATTGTGGAATGGTGTTGAGTTTAAGCTCTTGCAACCTGAGAAGGAAAAAGGATAGAAAAGTAGATTTTAACATAATGACAACCAGTCGTTTGAGGGTTACACAATGTTTTCTAGCTATTAATTTTACCTTCCGCAGCAATGTGCTTCAGCTTTTGATGAGGATAATCCTGTGTATCTGAGTGTTCCTAAAGAACCAGCCAGTTATTTCATTTCCCAATTAAATCTCATCAGGAATTTCTCCTTAAATGTCCATAACTCTCTAGTGGGGTAGCACTGTCTCCATCTATTGTCATAGAATTGTTTTGGTTGGAAAAGACCTTCAAGATCACCGACTCCAACCATTAACCCTTCACTGCCAGGTCATCACTAAACCATGTCCCTCAGCACCACATCTACACAGCTTTTAAAATCCCTCCAGGGATGGTGATTCCACCACCTCCTTGGGCAGCCTGTTCCACTGCTTCACAACCCTTCCAGTGAAGAAGTTTTTCCTAATGCCCAACCTATTCTCAAACGTTTCATACTAATTTACAGAAACATAGAATCACTTAGGTTGGAAAAGACCTTTAAGAAGATCGAGTCCAACCATAAAATTCCTTACAAATGTGAAAAATACGGCACCATAAAAAGTAAAATATTCTTCAGCTGGAATTGAGTTAAAAAGAACTGCATTAAATGGGAAGTTAGTGCTTCTCTGGAAATTGAGAAAGAGGATTAATGAGCTGTCATTAATATGAAACCATTTCTGCTTCTGGAAGGGAAAATTTGAACAGTTCTCTCTATTTTGATTAAGAACATGAAAAAAGATCTGCAGTAGGGAATGGTAGGAAAAAATGTGAGAAAGTAAAACAGAAATCTAATAGTTCTGAGTGAAAAAAAATTAAAAAGTGTTTTGGGTTTTTTTAAACTTTTGTAGTAAAACGTTTTTGTTACTAATTACCTGCACCATATGCAAAATATTTTAAGCCACATCTATTCATGGAAATTATTACTCAAACCACCACAATGAAGTGATGTTTTAAACCGTTTGTCTCATTTTCCCTCATGCTGGTTTTCCAGTGACCTCCCTGGACAGCTTGAACAAGAAACCGATGCTGGGTGAAGTTGTCAGATACAGACAGGAGGTTGTACTTATTCTTCTGTAACTTCTGCTGCTGTTGGTCTACCTTCTCAAGGAGTTACTGGAGCAAGAGTTGCTATTTTCTATATTTCAGGGACTAGGGATAAAGACTGACAAGTGCTTGGATGCTCCAAATACCATACAGCTCTGGCAGCTCTGGGGAAAAGGATCTGGGGGTCCTTGTGGACAACAGGATGACCATGAACCAACAGTGTGTCCTCAAAGCCAAGAAGGCCAATGGCATCCTGGGGTGTTTTAGGAAGAATGCGGCCAGCAGGTCAAGGGAGGTTCTCCCCCCCCCTCTACTCTGTGCTGCTGAGGCCTCACCTGGAGTACTGTGTCCACTTCTGGGCTCCCTCATTCAAGAAGAACAAGGAACTATTGGAGAGGGTCAAATACAGGGCCACTAAGACAATTAAGGGCCTGGAGCACCTACCATGTGAGGAAAGGCTGAGAGAGCTCGGTCTGTTTAGCTTGGAGAAGAGGAGGCTGAGGGGGATCTTAACAGTGCTTATAAATATCGGAAGGGTGGGTGTCAGGAAGATGGAGCCAGGCTCTTCTCAGTGGTGTCCAGTGACAGGACTAGGGGCAATGGCCATAAACTGAAAAACAGGAGGTTCAGCCTCAACATGAGGAAACATTTCTTCACTGTGAGGGTAACAGAGCCCTGGAACAGGCTGCCCAGTGTGGTGCTGGAATCTCCGTCTCTGAAGACTTTCAAAAGACACCTGGACTTGTTCCTGTGTGATCTACTCTGCGTGATCCTGCTCTGGCAGGGGGGTTGGACTTGATGATCTTTTGAGGTCCCTTCCAACCCCTACCATTTTCTGGGATTCTGGGATTCTGCGACACGCCTGGAAAGGACCTGTGAGGCTCTGCCAGCTTTTATCAGTTAATTTGAGGGGTCAGATAATGTTGCTTATCACCTGCACTTGAGCAAGGTGATGCCACCAGGCTAAGGCACAGAGGGACAAAAGACAGAAAAGGCAGCTTTTAGGTCCCTCACATAGGACCCCAAAGTGTGTGTCTGACATGGTGGTGCAAAGACACCTTCCACATTCTGCAATGCCCATAGGCAGAGCTTGGCCACCAGTTCGGAGGCAGATATATGGGTTGTGCAGTCCTTCAGTAGAGAAGATGGTAAGCCCATCCTTGCTATCTTACAGCACAGCCTTCTGGACCTCTGTGATATTGCCAAAGTTGAAGAGAAAGCAAGATCTGCCTGAACAAACCTGTTGCAGATTTTCCAGTGTCCCTTTCAGGCAGAAAAGAGGGGAAAACCTCCTTCTGTTGTTTCTGGTGCCCAGAAGGATTAGACCCTGGAATCTTTTGGCAATGGGCTATCATCATGAAGAAGGGTAGAAGATCAGCACCGTTACCTTTTGATGAGTCTTTCTATGCTCAGCCATGGAAGGATTCTGATCTTCACCACGTCAGAAGTTGGTGCAGTGATTTCAGCAGAATTTCTTTTGATTTACATCTCTCAGCATAGTGAGGAGCAGAATATGGTCTTAAACTGTAGAAGACATTGCTCTGGTTACATTTGCCATTTTTGCTTAAATATATTTGCTCCTGATTTGTCTCCAAATGCAGAGGTTTTGATAGACGTTGAGGCTAACCTAGATGAAGCTTTCTTTGCTGCCCACCCTGGGCTCACTACAGTTTCTTCATGTCCAAGTGCATGAAGCAGTAGCTTAGGTCTCATGAATGATGAGTCTGTCAACACTCAGGTGTCACAGTTGGCAAAACAGGGACGTAATTACTGGCGTAACAGCTCTGCAATGTGAAGCCATCCAATGAGAGATGCTTCAGAAAATTTATTAAATAGTTAATGGACTGAGTGTGGAAAGGATTTCAGCCTCCCATGGAGGCTTGCATAGATGGGCACCCAGCTCTTAAAAGATGAGAGATGAATGAGCAATCCCATCAGGGTCTTTCCAGAGTTTTTTCAAGCAAGCTCTCAGCAGATGAAGTCCCTGCTGTCACCTTTGCATGGGCCATCAAGCTTCATCCCTAAGACCAGGCTGGATGGGGCTCTGAGCAACCTTGTCTAGTGGGAGGTGTCCCTGCCCATGGCAGAGGGTTGGAATTAGATGATCTTTAAGGTCCCTTCCAACTCAATCCATTCTGTAATAGCATCACAAGCAAGCCAGACCACAGGTACCTCCAAGGGCTGCATATTTTTGTTCACAGCTTGTAAATGAGAAGAAAAATGATTTATGGATCATTGCTTGCAATTCAGCACAACAGCTGGCACCACACTGATGCTGACCTGGCTCCAGACGTCAAGTACCCTCCCTTTTCTGGCTCTGGATGCTGTTTTTCCTTCTTCTTTGCAACCCCTTTCCAGGCCTTCACTTTGCTTCTCTTTGCCTTCTCTTTCCAAGCCTTCCCTACTGTTCAGGGAATGTGAGCCTGGGCACTACCTGTAGGCCAGTCCTCCCATTTTGCTCCAGCATCCATAATTGCAAAGTTAGGGATGTCTTGCCCATCCTTTCAATACCCATTTAAGGATCTGCTGTCCATAAATTTGTCTAAACCTTTTTAGGCCTTCTGGTGGTGCCACAGTCACCTGTGCCAGAAATTCACAGCCCATGCTCAGCAATTTTATTTTTATTTCAATCTTAACTATCTTGCCATGGACAGAAGAATGTGCTGAGCTACAGCATACAACCCCAAAGTGTCCTCCTGCTCCTTTCTCATCAAAGACCCCTCGATGGCTTCCTGCTTTCTATGCATTTACAGACATTCCTACTGCCAGTTCAGGTGTCTGCTGCAAAGAGATCTTCCCTTTCCTTTTTAGCCCTCTTTCCTATTTCAGTCTGACCTGCCACATTTTATAGGAGTTGCAAGTTTTCCTCTGTCAGGTCTTTGTTCACCACTTAGCTCTTCCCTTCAACAGCCTCCCTTGACCTGCCCTCCAAGCCCTGCAGGGATTTTTCTTAGATCTCTTTGTTTTCTTTCCCAGTCAAAGCTAATATTTTACTGACATTTCTAGCACAGCCTTTTTAACAGCGTTCAGGCCACCTGCAGGCTTCTTGCTCCTCTGGACTGCTTCTTATCGTGTTTTTCTTTCCTCATTTTTGCTTTTTTTTGAGATTAGGTGTTGTCCTGGTGTGAGCTAGAACAGAAACAATCCTCTGTTCAGAGATTTTACTTCTCAGCCCCATCTCTTCTCAGTCCCTGCCCTGTCTGAAGTTCACAGCAGATGCTCACAGACAGCCTCTGCTTCCAGCAGTGACAACGCTCCATGGTCAGAGTCTCTGCCAAGGGCTGGGGGGTGCAGAAAGGCTCTTGCTGATACTCGCTCCTGTGCAGACCGAGGTCACTGCTCAATCTTGGGCACCACATTTTGGTGCAGAAAGTAAAATGCAGCACTTGAGGGGAGGAGCAGCCAGGACAGGTGACCCCAAACTGGCCAGCGAGGGATTCCATCCCACGTACGGCATATCCAGTGTAAAGCTGAGGGATCACGAGGGTCAAGCTCTTCCTCAATGGCCAGTGTCTGAGGAGGACTCTGTCCCTTCTGCCTTCAATCCCAATCCATGTGTTCCTAAATTCAGTTCCTGAATCCAGTTCTGGTCTGCTGGTGAGTCCAGACTGGGACTTCTCCAGTGCCTATTCCACAGCATAACTGGTGTGGTGTTGTAACTGCTGGAGGCAGGGGTGAGACAGGGGGTGGGGGTTCACGTTGGGTTTGTATATATTTCTTTTTATTGTTATTATTTTCATTAAAGCTGTTTTAATTTTCTTTTCAAACTCGCAAGTCTCTCTCCCTTATTCCCTTTCTCTTCATCTTTAGAAATGGGAAAGGGTTATTAGAGACCATCTGTCATTCACCTAGTGGCCAGCCCAATCCTAACGCTTGAAAAATACTCACATGTTGAATGTATTTGGTCCCTCAACACAGTTAAGCCTAATTGTACTGTGGTCACTTTTCCAGAGCAGCTCACACAAGTTTTCAGTGGCCCTTTGCACCACTCATGACCAAATCCAGGAAGGCAACTCTTCTTGTGGGTGCCAGGACCAGTCGTTTTAAGAATCACTCTTTTGCTGCAATAAGAATTTGATCTCTGCATCTCCTGATACCATCCACAACCACCCCTCACAACTGCTCTGCTGCATCACCCTAAGCAGGGCAATGATCTGCAGAAGATGTGACCCTCTATCTGGGTCCATCAGGAAGGGACTATTGCTTAAACCTTTCTCTAAGGTGTTGCTGAATATTTGTATCCAGGGTGTGGAGCAAAACACAGGTTGAAAAAAATGCACACAGGTGGCTCAACGCATGAGGGCCTGCTGGGTCCATGTGATACCAGCTGCAGGCAAGCCCAGACTCTCTTTGCCTTCACTACCTCCTCTCCTATCCACAGGGCCAGTGCTAATCAGGACATGTATTTCTGCTGGTGGTTTTGATGCTCCTCATTGTTCCTGTCCACTGGGTAAAGCATGGGCTGTCCAGCTCCCCAGTCTTGTTGGGCTTCACTGAGCCTCAAACTGTGCACCCTCTTCAAATGACGAAGGCATTTGCACTCAGTGCAGCCTCAACTCTTAAATTATCCATCTACTACATGGAGGGACCTTCCTGAGTTCTGTGAAGGAGAGATTTTTGACATGTCTACCCAAGATAGCCATAAGATGGCTATTCAGATTTCTGGGATGTGGTGGCCAGAAATCATGCTCCACGCCAAAGAATCAGTCGTCCCCCATTGTTAGTCACAATTAAGAAAGAATTTTCATGCTATTTTCTTATTTTCAAAGGGGATAAACAATTCAGGTCATCAATGTACAGCTCCCAAAATCTTTCTCCTCCTCTTGGTCGTGGGTGACCCAGAGGCAATGACCTTCCTGACACCTCCTTGTTTTGTGCTCCAGTTTCTTCATCAGTGCAACATGAGTAGCAGCCCTTGCCCAGCCTGTAGAGCACTTGATTTCCTAATTGCAATGATTATACAACCACTGAGGAGTCTCACTTATTATTCCTGAAAGCCAGCCCTGTGCCAGAGTCACTGCAACTTTTTGGCACAGCACCAAATAGCTGCTCTTTGCTATTATTACTTTTTATTCCTGAACTAAAAGGGTTAAAATTAATTCCGAGTTGAAGAATGTGTCTTAATTACAACAGCAGGTACCTTCTGTTTCCTTGGCTACCTTATACAGGTGGTTCTAGCCTCAATACAGGAGTACAAAGGGCTTTCAGATCTCTAGATGGAACGGATGATTACGGTTTGAACAGCACCTTTGGGCTTGGAGAGCTTGATTATGATGAACGATTTTTTTCTTTGGCGGTGGCAATGTGCTATGCAATAGTGTCAGCTGTGGGGCCCTTGCAGGAATGGACGTGCCTGGAGAAGTTGCTACACCAAAAGATGCACAGTTGGAGGGCCACCGCAATGCTGGGAGGGCTGGAACCCCTCTGCTGGGAGAGTTCAGAGTGTTTAGTCTGGAGAAGAGAAGGCTCCAGGGAGACCTTCTTGGGGCCTTTCAAAAAGATGAGGACAGAACTTTTAGCAGGGCCTATTGTAACAGAACAAGGGGTGATGGTTTTAAACTAAAAGGAGGAGATTTAGACTGTATTCTGAGGGTGGTGAGAGCCTGGCCAACGTTGCCCAGAGAAGTGGTGGCTGCCCCATCCCTGGCACCATTCCAGGTGAGGTTGGCTTGGGGCTCTGAGCACCCTGCTGCAGTTGCAGGTGTCCCTGCTCAGTGCAGGGTGTTGGACTAGATGACCTTGAAAGATCCCTTCCCACCCAAACCATTCTATGATTCTATGTCTGATAAGAGGGTTTGGGTTGTTTCATTTTTAAGCCATCTTCTTGGGCTGGACAAATCTGAGCTCCCCGACAATGGAGTTAATCAAACCTACTCTTGACTTGGGATTAGGTGGGAGATCATATAAAAAAAGCTTTACCAGGTTTTGAAGGTGCCTGCCAATGAGATGTGGCCAGATATAAGATCCACAGGACCTAGGGCCTACACGACAGAAACCAGAGGGATGAAAACACTCCTCACCAATGAGCTGTTTAAAGTGCTTTGTGTTACTACTCATGCTTTATTAGATATTACACAACTCAAAGTTTGCACACCACAGCCTCTTGGGACACAGTAAATATGGATTAGAGGAGAGAAAAAGAGCACAGATCACTTCAATACCCGAAGGCTGAGATATTTTGCAGCCTGCAAGAGAACTGCAGAGCACCCCTGAAGACTTCAGTTTCCAGCCCTTGCTGTATCATGATCAATGTCAAGTGATAATTCACCAGATGTCCCCTCCAGAACAGAGTCTGAATCAGTCTGATGTCCTTTGAGAAGCTGGACAGATGATCAAACCACGACATCTTCTGAGGATACAAGATGGGAAAGGTGGAAAATGATAGTTCTTCTCTTGGGATAATTATAATGGGATATGGAAAATAAAGTCTTATGGAAGGAAAAAAGGGTCCTACAGGGAAGATGTGAAAATGAGGGTTGTACTTCACATTTAACCATCTGTTCAGGAAAGAAAACTGTCCTGCATGGAGAAGGTGGGCAAGGTAACAGATGTTAACCAAGATATTTCTAAATATTACATTAGCAGGAACAACTTGGTGTCCCAGGGGAGAGAGAAGGTCTGGCCAAAGGAGCTGAGACCTGCACATATGCAGGCTGGTGAGGATGAAGGCAGAGAGACAAATCACAGGCAAGAACGAAGTGGGAGAGAGGTGGGGAGAGAAGGCAGTGGTGTCCCTGCTGTGCACCCCTTTGGCATGTGGTGTGTAGAAAGGGCAATGCAGAAGTCCAAGAGCTGGAGGAAGGCTCCTAGGGGGCTGCACTGTCAGATATGAGCCTTGCCTAGCACCAGCCCTCCACTCCTCACCCCTTCATGGGCTCAATCAAGGTGAAGCAGTTGGGACATAGTAGGTAGCCCTTTCCCAACTAAACTTCTTCAGTGGTTGGAAATCAGCTTTATGCTCTTCCCTTGGGACACCAAGGTGCTAACCAAGACCATCAGGGTGCCATGGGTGGCTACCACAGGAGAGCATATGGGATGAGTGAGGTCTGCTGTGGTATCTCAACAACACATGGGACACATCACACTGTCCCCCAGCATGAGGAGGAAATCTGCCCAATTCCCACCACAAACCACCCTTGGCAGAGAGGGGAGAGGAGCTGCAGCGCTTCAGGCTACCAGTTCAACCCTGTCTTGGTGGCAGTGGAGGGATAGGGTCCAAAGGATGAGGGGGTGCCACACAGTGATTTCCCAGGTGGATACAGCGGTGAAGAGCAGACACATGGCCACACGCAAAATTTCCACCAGCTTTGAGGAAAGACAGCACCAACACCACCACATACCCACATAAAGGATGAAACTGCACTACTGCTGCCACTGATGTTACCAGTGCCACCAGCCCCTCACCATAAAGGCCTGCAGCACTTGGCCAGTCCATTGTAACAAGTACCAGTAGCTATCTTAAACAAGGGACACAGCAGGAATGAACACTCGCCCTTGGTCTTCCGACACGTCACCGTGTCTGGCACTGTAATCAAGAAAAAGAGCTGGTGAGCATCTTTGGATTTGCACACATGAAAAAAAACCAACCCTGTCCCCATGTTCACAACAGATCTGTAGATAGCACAAGTGGCATCTTGATGAGACCATCCACCTGCTGATGAGGTTTGCTGTGATGTTCAAGTGTTCGTGAGTTCTGCAAACTGTGATGCTCTCCCCCTTTAGCACTGGAAATGGCCAAGAGGAGCTTGACTCCTCAGTGCTAGGCAGGTTCGATGCCAAGTATCACATCATCGAGTTCATTCCTCATTTGCAGAATGTTTCCCAAACACAAAAAATGCCTGTTGGCTGTATTTACACTTACCTGTAGCAGCCTGGGACACTGCGGGGAGAAGAACAAGCAGGATGAGTATGTATACAGCTTTGGCTGACATTGTGGAGTTCCACCACAAAGCTGCTGAGCCCAAGAGTCACTGGAAGAGGAAAGAATTATCCTGTATTTATATGGCTTTGATGAAATGTGATCTGCAGGGATTTAGCAATGGTATTTGGATCCAAACAATATATTTAAAGGATGCACATCACAACCTCCAATTACAAACTCTAGTGTGGGGAGATACCACAACAGATCCCCACCCCGAAAGGAATTATCCTCTTAACACCAACACCTGCTGGTTCCCATGGCCTGATCCAAAGCACCATCTCCTTCACAAATAGCACAGAGGGGAAGATATTTCAGCAACCATTTAGCCAGAGCAATGACCACGTGCACAGGGTCCGCTTCACTTCAAGGTATTTGCACACTCAAATCTTGATAAGCTGCATCTTTGCCTCCAGAAATGCAGATGCTGCACAGAAAGGAATATTTGTTCCCATTTTAGACCCATAAAAAAATACTGCCCAAAGCCACACAGAGACTGAATCCAGAATCAGCCCCACCAAGGTGTTAAATCTCCAGGAGCAGAGCCAACAGATCTCTGCAGATACTGGCAGGGATTAAAATATGGGAAGAGAATCCAAAAATATCCTTGAAGGTTGGGGAGCAGGTTTGCATGGAGAAGTTGTAGGAATCTTCATTTGCTAAGCTCACTAAATAAAATACAGAGAAGTGACTTCACCATCCTCTGGATGTAGCTTCATCAGAGACCTGAGAGGTTTTTTAGCAAAAGAGGCTCCTGGGCAATGAAATCCAGAGTGGCTGGGTGGCAGCCAGAGCAACTGGGACTTAGCAGTGAGATGGGGGAGGCTGGGTAGCTCTGAGAATATATTCTGGAAGGCTTTCTGGCTTTCTTCTCCTCTGCCTGGCGTTGTTTTGGGGTGGTAATAGCATCTTCCATGTGGCATAGGATTTATTATTGTCTTGGAACAAAGCCTTTGGGCAGGAGGAGGGACTGATTTTGTCATCAGTCACTTGGAGACTGAGAAAAGACAGCTGAGGCACCTTGGGGTGGTTCCTTCCCAAGAATGATGACAATGGAGGGTGGGAGGAATGAGATGATGAGGTTCACATGTCTTCTGTGGATGACAAGAAGGATCATGCCACATTGCACCTATACAAAGGGTTGCAACTTCCTCGCTGCTGGCTTTACAAGCAAAGACAATTCTTCAACAGCCTGCCCTCAGCTTTAGAAGAGGCTTTGGTGCCTGTTAGAGGCTTAGTTGTGAGAGAAGTTGGAATTTCTAGGAACAGGCCATTTGGCAGCCATGGTGATTGTTACACTATAAGCTGTGGAGGACAAGGCTCAGAGGCAACCAAGATTAAGCTACACTTGGTTCCAGAGCCCTATTTATATCCCCAACTTTATTAAAAAGCTTTGCTGGAGCTGGACCCAGCAGCTGGACAGTGTTAGTTAACAAACAGGGACATAGTAGCAGCACAAAAGAACTTCCACCTGTGACCTGTCACCTTCCACCTATGACCTTTTTAACCCACTGGCCACCAAATCCAAATACTGGAGTTGGGTCTGCAAAGAGGTGAAGTTCTTACATGTTTGGTAAAAAGCGGTGCTTGGAGACCAAGCAGAGACCCTGGTGGTGCTCCCTTGGGTAGGGACAAGGAGGCAATGACATCTCTGAGCAGTTTGCCTTCCTAGTCAGCAGCACATCATAGAATGGTTTGGGTTGAAAGGGACCTCTAAAGGTCATCCAGTCCAACCCCCCTGCACTGAGCAGGGACATCTGCAGCTAAAGCAGGTTGCTCAGAGCCCCAGTCAACCTCAGCTGGAATGGGGCTTCTACATCCTGAGCACACCCAGGATATTTAGTTCAGGCAAATATTGAAGAGGGGTGCTCTAGAGCATGGCACGGACAGGCACAGTGTACTGAGGACCCATAGAGAACCCCAGAAATTGAGTTTTTACGTCTCAGAAAGTCACCACCCTGAGGCCCAGCTGAATAGGTGAGAAATGTTACTCCCGTTAAGCAGCAGAGTCCAGGGTTTGGACCCAGGACTGCAAGGAAAGTCACTAAAATTTCAAAAACCAGCAGTAAATGCCACAAACAACAGAGAAATGCCCCAATCACACGTACGTCCTGAGAACCCAGCTGATGTCCAAAGCTTTGGGACCTTCCTGCAGGACTTTGCAAAAGTGAGGGTAAAAACCTCAAAAGCTATTTGGATCTAATTAAAAACCGCTTTGTGGCCTTTCCCAGAGCAACTTGCTGAGGATTTAATTTCTAAGACGTGTTTCTCAGGAGGTGGAGCCTGCAGGGATGGAGACTGAGGAAAAAAAATGCAGCTAGGACATGTCTCTTGCACACCCAAGGGCACAAGCAACCACTAACGGCTGGGAGTTCATTTCACAAAGGTTTCATCTCTTGGCTGAAGGGAAAATAAACAACTGAATTAATTTACGGCTCTGTGCACACCACGTTCCGGCTGCCACCTAGTGCTCATGCCTGCCACTGATGGACATCACTTGGGCCTTGCACAAGGGGACATCAGAGTGGGCTTGTGCAAGTGCACAGCGAACCTGGGGAAGAGCAAGGTGGGCTTGTGTAAGCGCACGAGAACCTGGGGGACAGCGAGGTGGGCTTGTGCAAGTGCACAGTGAACCTGGTGAAGAGCAAGGTGGGCTTGTGTAAGTGCACGAGAACCTGGGGGACAGCGAGGTGGGCTTGTGCAAGTGCACAGCGACCTAGGGGACATCAGAGTGGGCTTGTGCAAGTGCAGGATAACCTAGGGGACATCAGAGTGGGCTTGTGCAAGTGCCCAACAATCTGTGGGACAGCAAGATGGGCTCGTGCAAGTGCACAGCAACCCGGGGACATTGGGAAGGACTTGTGCAAGTACAAAGAACCCAGGGATGTGGGGACAGGGGGAAGATGTGGGGGACATCAGGATGGACCCCTTACCCGTAAATAGTTTGGCTTCAGTTTAGTTGCATGTCCACAGAAATTTTCTTGAACTGTAAAACCTCTAATG
>JAAGNO010013305.1:0-25147 GCA_033439905.1 Ceryle rudis | reverse complement strand
GGGGCCATGAGGGAGGTCTGCCCGGTAAGGGGGCAGGCTGCCTGCTTGGGCAGACCCTTGAGGAAACGCTGCAAAAGAGATGGGGGTCGGATCCGATCCCCCCCTCCGCGGCACATGCCGGTGGGGTCTCAAGGGGTAAAGGTCCCGCAAGAGCCATCAGTCATAGTGCAAAAATATTAGCCCTTGTCGTGGGGGCTCATCGTGTCTCTGTAAGGCTGTAGGAAAAGCAGGACTAGGGAATCCTGCCCTGCATACCCCACTGACAGCCGCGAATAAGGGTGAACACGGTTTGGCCCGAGATCTGAACACACGGTACCTTTTTGACTGGCTTCTCCCCCGCCCAAGTTTACATTCCGATCAAATGAGATTTCTGACTTTACACATTGTCAATAATTTTCATACGTGCGCCGACCTTAATGACTTTCCATACCATTTGCAGCAGACGAACAGTTTCAGCGGGGCGAGGGAGCCAGCGGTGCTCCCGGCTCTGGGGGAGGGCTGCGCTTTTCTCCCCTTACTCCCCGTCACCCCCCAGGATTCCTGAGAGCCCTCCGTCCGCCGCTGCCCCCAGCCCCTTCCCGCAGAAACACGCGTGAAATCTCCGCGGGGCCGGGCAGCGGGTATGGCCGGGTGGGCAACGCGGGGGAAGCCGTGGCGGGCGGCTAGCTGGGGTAGTATCAGAGGGTGTGTGGATTTGGTTTAATTTCGGAGGAAGAAGGAGCCCGGAGGGATGCGCGCAGCCACCAGCCCCTGAGCGCCCCTCACTCCGCGTCGCGGCGGTGCGGGGCTCGCCCGCAGCCCCGGCCCCGCTGCCAGGGAAGGCACTAATCAGGAGCAGGTTTCCCTGCTCTCTCCTCTCCCCCCAGCACCCCTCTCTCCTTTCGTGAGAGGTTTTCATTAATTTTTAAGTAAAGCCCATAAAACATAACGACCCACTCAAAGGTAGGGCCGAGTTACTGAGTGCCGGATTATTACATGATTTACGAACATAGTTTGGAAAAAAGTAATAATCCGAGCTCGCACCTCGGGAGCGAGCCTGCCAGGGCCGGGCACGGCGGCTGCGGCCGCGGCCCGCCACCTCCCGCCTCAGCGACACGCGTTGGGGTGCCCGGGGCAGGGAACCGTAAACCCGATTTGTCTTTATGGGTTTTTTTTTGTTGTGTGCTTTTACAGGCGGTATCTCCCCGTTGCCTCCGCCTCCATACACACCTTTTTACACCGGTACCTCCAAAGCCCGGGGGTCTATTATGATCCCGCACTGGATCAAAGGGGAAGGAGGACACACACACGATGCCCCCCTCCTCGTCACCCTTTCTCTCTTTCCTTCCTCCATCCGGGAGGCTTTTATTGATGAGCTGCCTACGAGCCCCCGCACGAAACGTCCCTGAAGGGTTTGGACAATCCATCAGCCATCACTTTCGGTATCTGCTTCCTCCCTTTCAAATACAATCCTCGCACACCACTCCGGGAGGGGGAGGGGAGCATATTTGAGACCACAACAGCTACATCATCAATGTCAAAATGATACCACTGACCTTTCGGAAACATGGAGTCCGGGCCAAAAAACCCTCCACATGATTTACTTTTCCTTTTATTATTTTTATTTATTTATTTTTTAAACTTTCACTGCCACAGTATCCGCACCATTATTGCTCGCTTTCCCATTATGCCTGTTTTCCCAAATTCATCAGGGCTTCGCGGCACGATCCGTCTTTCCCACTACAACAGAGTGGGGGGACACAGCAAAAAATAAAGAAAATAAAAGCGAGGTTTCAAAACGATGCCTCTTGCAAGCGGTGCTCTCCCCCTCCCCGCGCACCGGGTGGCTCTCGGAGCCACAGTGTCCCCGGGCGGGGGGCACAGACCACACACCCCCGGGAGTCCGCCGAGACCCTCTCCTCGCCCCGGGGGAGCCCCCCGGCCCCGCGGCAGCGTCCCGGCCTTTCCCGGCCCGGCGCTGGGTGGCGCTGGGCCCCTGGAAATGGGGCTCCGCACCCCACACCTGCGGGGCCCGGGGACCCCTCGTCCCACAGCCCTCTGCCCCCAGCTTCTGCCCCAGCGTCCACCTTTCGCCGATAGTTCTGGAGCTGGTCCCTTTAAAAAGTACATCTATATCAGTTTTTTTTTCAACCCCATCTCAGATGACTTAGGAAATCCTGTAAATGATGTAAACCCTATAAACCACCCAAATCCCATTGCCAGTAGTGGGTATGACCCTGAAAGTTCGAGGTGCCAGCTGGATAGAGGAGAAGTACATGTGTGGATTCCATGGCCTGGCACGTTAGAACCACGAAAGTATAGAGCCCTGGTAGACACTGGTGCACAGTGCACCCTGTTGCCATCAAATCATAAAATGACAGAATCCGTCACTATTTCTGGAGTGATCGGAGTGTCTGAAGGACCGAGTGTATTGGAGGCTGAAGTCAGCCTAACTGGGAATAAGTGTGTGACTGGTCCAGATGCATCCTTGGCATAGACTTCCTCAGGAAAGGGTGTTTTAAAAAGGTGTTGGTGGGCCTTTGGTGAAGCAGCTGTAGAGAATGAGGACATTGAACAGCTGCCTGTCCTGCCTAAACTTCAGGAGGATTCTGCCACTGTGGGGCAGATGAGGGTTTGAAGACCAACAGGTGCCAACTGCTACTAAAATGGTGCATCAATATCATACAATATCGTACTGACTGAGACTCTGTGGTTCCCATCCAGAAGCTGATCCATCGACCAGGGGGTCAAAGGGTGGCTAGCAAAACTCACTCATCCTTTAACAGTCTTATCCGGCCAGTGTGAACATCTAATGAGGAATGGAGACTAACAGTGGACTATTGTGGCCTGAATGAAGTTAACGCCAGTGATGAGTGCTGCTGTGCTGAATGTAACAGAACTCCAGTATAAACTGGAATCAGACAGACAAGCAGTACACCACAACTGACATTGCTAATGCATTTTTCTCTCCTCTTATTCCATGGGCGAGAGGCAGAGTCTGCCCATGGGGAAGGCAGCACAGCTCTGCTGCTCCACGTGCTCCATACAACATCCTGTGTGTGATTATTAAAATCCAACTACTATTCAAATTAGGCTTTTTCCTCTCCTACTCCTCCTGTTCTCACAAGAAAGAAAAAAAAAGGCCCGTGGGCCTTAATGAAGCAGGAGTGTATCCGTTTAACAGAAAACATCACATCTTTTGCCCTCCAAGCTGAGTCTTATTACAAACTCTCTCTGAGAAACACTGGTCCCAATAGGATGTGCCCTTTTCTCCAGGCTAGAAGAATGTGAGTGGAGCAACTGATTGGAAGATTAAGCTGCTGCCAGAGCTGTCCTGCCAGTAACTAATTTATTCTCCAAAGAATAACTTATTCCAACTCCCGAAATCTGCATTGTGGATCCAAGGGGAAATTTGGCTCAGAAGAGGGAGCACGTTCAAGTCTCTGAGCTTCACAGAGAAATATGAATCCGTTGCTGGGGGTGGAGACGTGTCGTTGCCTTTAGAAGTTTGAGTGCTTGTAGCACCCTGGCCCATTCTTCTCACTGGGACATCTGGGCGTAAAAACAACTAGCAGTGACATTTGTGCACATCTGGATTACGTCTCAATGGTTGCCTGTCTTTTCAACCTGTCTCTGCTTTTATTCTAAGGTTATTTCTCCTCAGAGACTGGACCTAGCCCTGGAAAGTGGCACATTCCCAGCTGGTGGTTAGGAGCAACGGGCTTGTTATCAATTACTCAGCTCCTAAATGGAAAACCATAAAAGATTTTATATATATTGGTATTGATATATATGTTTACACACACATACAACTTTTACCTATGCATCTTTATATATTCATACAGATAGCATATATATAAAACATCTGTATAAACTCACTAGTAAGTCCAGCCCAGACTGGCTGGTTACATGCTAAAGGAAATAGTGCCATGTGCAACTACTTGTCTTGCCCTGGTGTTTTTCTCACCTGAAGCTCGCTCCAGTTCCAGCAGTTGTCCATAAAAGTTTCCATCAACAGCAGTTGCAGTATCCTGTGGGTCACTGAGTGATGTTGGGGTGACTGACATAGAGGTGAAACCTCAGCCAACCCATTTTGAAACTGATATTTATGCACAAGGGAGGTCTGATGTAACTGTCTTTGCCTTGGCAGATTGGATGTGTTGGTGATTGCTGTAGGTGGAAAGGATGTGGCAGGGTAAGTATTCTCCATACAGGTGAGTGGGTGATGCCTTTGCTTTACAGGGTTGGAGGGAAGTGAGAGAAGCTCATCTGATTTGTGCAGTTGCTCATCTTCCCCATGCATACTGCTGCTTTTTGGGACTTTGAATAAGTGTTGTGATGGCACAGAGAAATTCTTTGTTTTGAAGGACTTTTGCTGACATTTGTCATCAGTTGCCACCTGAGAGGATCACTGAGCACCCTGAATTGCTGACAAGCCATCTGCTGCCCGTGGCTAGCTCTGGTGAGGAAGCAAGTGCAGCAGCAGGAGTGGGGAGGAGAGAGGAAAGAGCAGAGTGAACTCACCAAAATGGCTGTTCAGAGTTAGGAGAAGTGTAAAAACTTCTGTGAGGAGCCAGCGCTAAAACTGAACCTCAGCTCTAAACCCAGAGCTGTGTTGCTAGGCTAGTATTACAGGGTTATAAGAAACAGACAGGGGACAGACTTTTGAGCAGGGCCTGCTGGGACAGGACAAGGGGGCATGGTTTGAAACTAAAGAGGGAGATTCAGACTGGAGAGAAGGAAGGTTTTTTTGACGCTGAGGGTGGGGAGAGCCTGGCCCAGGCTGCCCAGAGAGCTGGTGGCTGCCCCATCCCTGGCACCGTTGCAGGGGAGGTTGGCGGGGGCTCTGAGCACCCTGCTCTGGTTGCAGATGTCCCTGCTCCCTGCAGGGGGGTTGGACTGGATGACCTTGAAAGTTCCCTTCCCACCCAGACCAGCCTGTGATTCTATGATTATTTTTTATACTGTTTGCCTTGATTTTCCACTTGCTTCCACTGCTAAAAACAAGGAGTAATTCAGCTAAGTTAATGAAATTGTGCTAGTGTGGTACATAGAGCTTATTGAAGCCAATGGAAAATTTACTGAGAACTCAAGTAAAAGCAGGCAAAAAACCCACCCCTTAAAGCTTGCCTCCATTTTGCATGTTATTTATACAGCAGCATTAATCAGTAGTAATATCTCAGCGCTATTGGAACAATGCAGACGCATTGAAAAAAGTGGAAGTGGTGCAGTTATTTTTGGGCTGGTGCCATTGGGTGCAGTCCATTTCTGCGGCCGTGAGCTGGTTCCCCATGAAACCACAATGAGAGGGTGTTCGATTGGCCTCGCTGTCAGGAGTTGGGGTGGAGTTTGAAGTAGCTGACAAGTGCATTAGAAAAAATAAATATAAGTGGAATGCTTGGGAAGTTAGCTCAGCCAGAGCTAGAAAATCATTTGGACTGCTGTGAGAAGGAATATTTGAAAAAGTGATTCAGTAGGAAAATGCTTGGGTTGGCCATTAATCCCCAGTGCTGAGCACATTTTTCTGTATTTCTGTAATTATATTATTGCCAGCTACTGTGGGACAAATGACAAACAACATCTGGTCACAAAGCCTTTTCAGAGTGATGGAAAACTCACTATAGCTGCAATTAAAATGCTTGGAGCCAAAGACTTAAACAGCCTGCAGCTATCGAGGGAAGCAGAGCGCACTCTATGTTCCACAGTCTGTGTCCCCCCAGTTTTACACAGAGTGGTGCCAGTCTTGGCTGTGTGACCCACAGCTGCTGCTTTCTCCAGGTGCTCCTGGACACTCTCCTGACCCATCAGACTCAGCAGCACTTTGGCCTCAAGTTTTGATTGAACCTACAAGAAGTGTCCACAGTTGTTTTTCTGATGAAAAATTCATATTTCAATTAAGAGTTCAGTATTTTTGATGAAATATCTTTATATTTAGAAAGCTGAAACAAATTAGTTTCTGCTATTTTTAGTTCTTTGCCCTCCCTGTTTTTTATTGATTTTTTTTTTTTTTTTTATTTCCCAAAGTGTACAAATGGGGAATGGAAAAAGGGCATTGAAAAATGTTTCTGGTTTGTCTTCTGAATGCCTTATCCATATGCTTAATTTATAGGTTTACCTAGATAACTCTTGAATAAAACATAACCCCCCCACCATTACCCTCATACTTATACATAATTCTACACCCAACATGTACAGAGACATGGGTGGATGTTTACAGCTTAAGCCATATGTTTGGTTTTGGTTTTTTTTTTTGGTTTATACAGAACCGTGTAAAAGATCTGCTCAATAGCTGAGGTGCGTACATCAATAGAATGATTACCTTTAAACTTTTGAAACTATATTTCAACAACAATTTCCTTGTCTACAACTTTACAAGGCTGTAAATAGCCCCTGTGTGCATAATGAATTCTGACATCATAGGCCAGGGCTCTTATACACAGCAGGTTTTCCAGAACTTTTATTAGTGAGTTACACCTTGAGGCGAAACTGAACCCCCCAGCTTTCTATTATAAATGTTACAATAAAATGTTCCTTTGAGTTTTCCTAGAGCTCAGTGTTTCTTCTTTCTTCCCCTTCCAAGTAATTCTTTCTGCAGTGTATAGGGGTTTGATACAGTCAGCTTACACGGAAAATGTGTTTTGCTGCAGACGTATTGGATATTAGGTATTGTTACAAGGGGTTTTTTATGGCTGGGCTTGCAGGACCAACGTAACAAGGTGATAAAGAACAAGATTTCTCGCTCTTACAACACTGTACTTGTGGCTGTTGCTATTCCTACATGGCGCATGTGTGCTGCTGATTTTATTTATCCGAGTGCTAGGTGTATGAAGCTCCAGTATGTTACAGCTGAGGACTGGGAGGAGACAGTCAAATGATTTTTTCAAAAGACTGAAGAGATACAGGCAGAGACAGGCTTTCAGTGAAACTGCTCCTTGTAGCCTCTCTGTGCTTCTCTTTTCCTGCCTCTGTGGGCAGGCCAGCAAACAGTGACCTTCCAGGTTCTCGCACACACCACAAAGCTGATACATCTCTGATGGTCTTTCTCCTCTGCATGCATTCCCACAGTGTAGTGCACAGCAAGGCTGGGCTTTGAGAACCCAAACGTATTGAGCTAGATAAAATACTGTTGTAATTTCCTTTTTGATCACTACTGCCATTCCCAGCAGCTAAAAGTGATCCTGATCAGAGAAAATGAGGAGACACCCCTTCTGTCCTCTGCACTGCCCCTGGGCAAGTCCCTTCAGTATCCATCTCTGGACAGTAGACGAGCTAAGGTGATGGGGGCACTTGAGCTAGTCAGGAAAGCACTTCAGTGCAGTCTAGTTTCTAACCGCAGGCTGATTATAGACTTCTTGTGGAGCAGACCCCAGTGAAAAATGTGAATGGTTCTCCCTGTGTAACCTCTCCTCATAGCTCTTCAGAAATGGGTTAGTGACAGCGTGAGCAGCACCTTGCTGTGCACCAGGAGGAGGAACCTGAGCAAGGTGCATGGGTTTGGTCCTGCTGTTTGTCTTTGAAGGTGTTTGTACAGACAGCCGCTTACTGGGTGTATGATGCTGCCGAGCAGCCATGCGAACTGTCCCCATTCCTGTTTTTAATGCTATTTTCCCCTTCAATCCTGTATGTATTTCTATGTTTCTGTGTCTCCCCTTGTCTGAGTTACCATATTACACACTAAGACTACATATCTAAGGCAAAAGGGCTTTGCACAGTCCCTTTGTGCCTTTAGGCTGAAAAGCCAAATGAGAATATGGATCTACTTTCTCTTTGGGTTCCATTTCACCCTGGCCTGTGGAGAAGCCGAGTTCTGGGGCGAAAGGATCTAGGCAAGTGCAAGCAGCACCGTGTCTCTGTGCTAGTGCCTGGGGTCCTATGGGGCAGAAAAATTCACTGCAAATCTCAGTCAGGGAATAGTTTTTCTAGCAAGCTGATACTCTTCTCCTTTTACAGGCTCATCAAGCGAACATCAAAAATGATGAGAGAGTTTTGCTTGGCCCATTTCCTATGGCAGCAAAGCATCTTCCCAGTGTTGCCCGTCCTCCTCCCCAGTACACTGTAAGTTTCATTGTTATTGAAGCAGGTTATCTAGAGGTCAGTAGGCTAACAGGGTGTTTGGATTTCCTAAAATTGTGCCTGTCCTTAAACGTGGCAAATCGGATTGTTTACACACCGCTCCATGAACCTGGGCTGCACACTAAAAGCCGCACACAATGCTGCTATTTCTGCTTCTCACTCCCTTCCCCCGCCATGGTTCAGCTTTCTGGGGGGGCTCATTAAGGTTCATAAAACACAGTAAAGAAGCTGGCTGGAGACACTCGTAATTCTACAGGTCCAACATGCAATAATAAAAAAAAAAAGCATAACTAGAAAGAGCTGTCCTCAATAAAAGACTTAATTGGAAGCAGCCCTGATGGTCAAAATGCTATCAAGAGGAAGGAACTACCCTGACACTCAGGTTTGCATTTGTTTCCTCTGACACTGATTTCCTGTATGGCTTTGAGCAAGGCACTTAATTTCTTCAGAGCTCCATTTCCTACCCATAAAAGGGGGATAATAAGATTGCTTTTGTTTTATTGTATTTTGTCTTACCTATCTGGACTGGTGAGTCTTTCTGCACAGAGCCTGTCTCTAACTGGCCAACACTACCCATCTGGGTGGATGTCTAAGGCTTTCAGAATCCAGGCAATATGTTGGTCCTCTTCTGCTACTCCAGGGTTCAACATGGTTTTCCTGTCAAGTACAAGAGAGGGTGCTACATTCTGCTCTTCTTTCTAGACTGCCAAAAAAGCCTCTTTGTAAGAGCTCTCTTGAATCACCAAAGGCACTCTCAGGGCTTGGTTAAGAACCACTTTATCCCTATTTACCCCAGTGTACTTCCGTTGAAATACTTTCACTGGTTTCACAGTTTTTTCTCCTTCTCTGTTGTCTCAATAAAAATATGCCATGAAACACTGGCCCAAATCATATTTTAAACTGGAAACTTTCCACTCATGTCAACAGCTTTGGTCTGAGTACTAGAAATGAAAATGAACCAACTCCAGAAATAATTTCTAACTTCTAACATAGCAACAATCAAAAAAAAAAAAAAAAAAAAGCCCTAGCTGGAGGGAATGACATTTCTACAGCTTTGTGCTCCTCTTAAGCTCAATGTTCAAATTCAGTCTTAACTTTGGCTCCAGTTTCATCTTGGAAATACAGCATAGTGTGGGCACTTAATATTCCCAGTGTGTTTTCTTGCTCACTTGTGCCATAAGGATAACATTAGAAATCCCACATTACAAGTTCACTTACAGATTGTGACCCAATATATGTAAGAAAGATGGCAGGTGCATGGGGAAACTTTGGGCAGAAAAGTCATGAGTTAGTTTTGGAGATGCTGAAAAATCTCAGGAATTTTCAAAGCTTCTAAGTTCACCTCAAGGGTACATAAAGTTAAGGAATTCTTGCTGGAATATTGAAAAACATAATAAATTTAACTTATGAAGCTGACACTGCTCCATCTTATTGCCATGGCTTCTTATTCTTTTCCTCCTTCCATGCATGCTTGGCACCCAGCTGGGGACCATCCAGGGTCATTGGGGTGCCCACCAAGCAGTGCAAGGAACCCATCTATATGGGGAAGAAAGAGATGATATAACAAAACAGAAGCCATTCCCATAGCTAAGGCCCAATACACCTCATTTAATTGAGGCTCTATCAGAAGGGTGCTGGGGAGATGCTATGACATTAGGAACCCCACACTTGTAGAAACATAAAAGACCACCTGCAGAACCACCCCCTACCTACTGCACTGAAAAAAAACCCTTGTCTAAGTGGAATATAAGGCCGAGGAGGGTTGATGCAGATGCTGGGAGTCTGAGCAGCACAGGTCATTTAAATTCACTGCTGATTAAGGCAACCATAAAAATGAGGATGGCCCACAGCCTCAGGCTGTTTAGGGCAATCTGTGTTCTGGACACGGAGGTTGCTGTAGGACTTGTGTGTGAGTTTTAGAGCAGCTAAGTAGATATGATGTGAGTTATGCTTCTAGCTCTGGATAGTATAGAAGAGACAGAAAAAAAGAAGTTATCTTCTCCAGCAGAAAGTGGTCTGATGAATGTCTGAAGCTTGTGGGTTCTCAGTGTCTTTGAAGTTAAAGGTGAGTGATACTTTATCAATATGCTGTTATTTAAAAGTAGTTGATATAGAGGGTGTAGGTAAAGCAAGGTGTGACTTTTGGGATGTGAGCCTGTGAATGACTGCTGCCAGAAGAGGAGGTGAAAGTGTTATATGACTGCCCTGTCTAAAATGCTGAGAGAAGAGGGGGTGTTGGTGGTGATCAGTGGCTGCCTTATGAAGTGTGCAGAAAGAGTCCTCAGACTGCTTTCCCTGCTGGTAGTAGGACAGATGCATGAGCCACCATGGGAAGATGAGCTGTGATAGTGTTCCTCTGCTTTTTCTCATGTCAGGTCAGAGGCACTACAACCAAGTGTGTGTCCAGCCTAGAAATGAGATTGGGGTCTGGGGGAATCACAGCTCCCATCATTGCTCTAAGGTACATTGACAGAGGGAAGCATGTAGTTGAGCAAAGGGGTTGCTCTATGCTTGCTGGTCACGAACTGGTGCTTTGAGAAATAAAAAAATGAAATACAATGTCTAATTAGCTAAGCAGGGGAAAAACCTTTCTAGACAGAAGAGAGAACTAGACTTGAAGGGACAACTGCTAGGAGTCCATAGGTAAATTGTCTATAGGTAAATCCTGGCACCTGAGGAAAGAAGAAAGAGGAGATCTACAAAAGCACCAGAGAAATGGGACTGAGAATAATAGGACAGTGAGCTGAGCTCTTGGGATCTCCCTAAGCTAATGCCAAGGGTATGGTGATAAACACGAAGAATTCAAAGCCTTAGACCGCAGACAGAGCTATGCTGCAGGAGGTATCACAGACACCTGGCAGATGGATTCCAGGACTCCTCTATCAGAACAAGTTGCCTTGGAAAGGTGAGGGGGAAGCAGAAGCGAAGGACTGATCTGCATGCCAAGAATATATATATTTTCTCTGGAGAAGGGTTGAGTGGTAGGTTTACTGAATGCTTCTGGTTAATGAAAGTAAAAATCTAGAAGTCTCCTGGAGGTCACAAAACTGAGTAGACGAGGTAGATGAGAATCTGGTTTTGAGTAACTAATAGAAGCACTAAAATGCAGGCCATGGAGCAGTTTGAGTAGAAAAATGTAGCAGGACAAAACTAATCAAATTCCTGGAGCATGCCGAGAATGTTTAACTGCGTAGGAATGTGGAAAAAGCAGTAAAAGAAGATGCTGTTATATTTCTGGCTCTTATTTTTTGGAGGCACTGACAAAGGATCTGAAGTTCTGAGCTAAGTTAAGATGATCACCTGGAAGAGCTTGAAAATGGTTGTGGCAGAGCACTTGGCCTCCAAGGAAAAGAATATGTTAAAGCTGTGGAGGGGGACAATAGACTTAAAAGTAGCCTTCAACAAACTGATCAGTGGGACTGTTTTGAGTTGGTGTCTGGCTCTTAAATGAAAGGTGGCAATGAGAGGGTTGGTGTATTTGGTCCCCTCTGTGCTCATTTTCAGTTCTATTTCCTTCCAGTTTCATGTACAATTGGATTTGTTGCTTGTCAGCTTGAGGTTTTCTAGCATTTCCCCTACAAGTAAAACAAAAACATCAAAGGTTAAGCAAAGAATTCTACGAATAACCTTCACAAAGGCATTCGGTTATTGAGAATGGGGGCAAGGAAAGGTAAGCCGTCATTTCCCTCTACTTAGGAACCCATCCTGAAGCATTTAGTTTGGGCTACTTAACGCTTAATCCTGTAAAGTGACTTCAAAAGCTCCTTCAGTCTGTCACTGCCAGGGTGCTCTCCTCTGAGTGGAGAACAGAGGAGTCTCCAGGTGTGTCCTGGTGTTATCTTCAAAGGCACCTGCAGGCTGCAGTGTTGCCTTGACTATCTGCACACCTCTACAGCCACTTTGCTTGGTTCTTGTTCTTACTGGGTGTGCCAAACATCAGCTGTAAAAACTGGAGTCAAGGGACAGCCAGCGAACTGGCTTCAAACTAAGAAAAAAGTAGTTAGACATTTCCAGTGGTGTTGTTCGAGCTAATGGGGGAGGAAGAATAATGTGGGTGTCCTGACAGTTCTTATAGTAGTGTGTTTGCTCCTACCACGTAGAGCTAAGACACACAAGGTATGTAAGGGATGGTGATGTTCTTTTTGGAAGGTGAACCCATCTTGGCTTAGAAAGTGCTTTTTTCAACAATTATCTAAAAATTCTCTTAGATCCAAAAGGTGTTGAGCTTTCTGTCCAAGAAGTAATACAAGATTCTTTCCTACCTTTTGATCTGAAAGGAGCTGGGGTGCAGATGTAGATGTTGTGACAAAGTCAGAGGTCCAGAAACCAAGCAGAATTCCATGGGAGTCTGCACAGTGGGGCTTCCTTGCACAGTTACAAGCAGACTTCTCTGATGTGAGCTGTAAAACTTTTCTTTTCCTGGCCAAAACAAAGCACATGGATCCTACTGCTTCATCTAAAGGCCCTTAGGATACTAAGAGAAGGCAATTCAATGGACCCTGTCTACATTTGCCACACTGATCAAGATTCTGTAGGCGTCTATTGTATTCTGAGCTGATTCCCCCCTTCCCAACCATAACGTGGATTGACTCTGGGCATATTATGGTAATGGCTACAGAGCAATGCTGCCATGGTGAGATGGCTTTGAACCAGACCCTGAAGATTGCTCTCTGCCAAGTCAATTTAAGTCTTTGTTTTGTTTCTTTTCCAGGAGTCTTGTGTTTTCCGGGTCAATGTGTATGTATATGTCGGAGAAGGCTCTTTTCTTCCTGGCCATGGTATTTCCCCACTGAGCTGTATCTTCTCCACAGCCCTTAACGTGCCTGAAAGAAGGGGAAAAAGTCAAGTCCTCACCTGCAAGCTAACAGATAAACTATCTCACTAGGGTGTCTGCCCTTCTCCAGAGGGGCTTCTTGATGAATAGGGCTGGGCTCCAAGTTGAGAGATGTATTTCCATGTTGCAGATGTCATCTTGCTGTTATAACAGCATAGCTGGTCATGTGTTTTGCATTTGTCTTGGCATAAAAATGCATAGGGATAAATATATCTACCTGAATCTAAACTGCTTGAGATACTGCCTGCAACTCCCGCTAGGTCTGGCTGCATAGGTCAGTGTTTCCAGAACTGAAATACCTAGAAAGCATTTGAACCTATATTTGGGAATCTGAATTGGTGGTGGCCAGCTTTTGCTTTTTTGGTTTTTTTTTTTTTGGAGAGGATGTAAAGCAGATGCTGCTACCACCAAAATCTGTGCCAGCTTTGAGTTCTCAGCTCTGACAGGAACAAATGCCTGCTTTTATTTCCTCCACAGCTCCAGTCCTCTAGTTCCAGAGAAATCCAAAAGGAAACTCTGCAACATGGAAAATACTGATCCAAATCATGTTGAAATGTATGCAAATCACTATGATGGGCTTTGGACCAGGTCCTAAGTAAACTAACTCTTGGATTGTCACTTCTGGTCATAGGGGCCCTTTGTTCCGCCTTTTTAATGACAAATGATTATGTTATAAAAAGCCTTATGTAATTTCTGGCATGGTTAGACATCATGTACGAGAGGTGTGTAATCTTAGAAATGCTCTAGCTAGTTTCTTGGGTTGTGTAACAAATAATTATGGAATCTCGCTGAGTCTTGCTTTATTATTCTACAGCTCTGGGCTCTTACCCCCAGTGGCTTTACATGCTTGTTAATATTTAAGCTATCTTGTAGCTTGGGTAATTTGTAATGATTTTTTTTTTGTTACTGAAGTTGATATTAAACAAAAGAAGCTGTTGGGGGAACGGGGAAAAGGTGTGATGGATGTTTTGTTCTGAAAGTGCTTTTCTTTGCTTTAATAGCTTTTGGCTGATTTACAAATGCAAACAGGGAAAGGAGAGCTCTTCCAAAGCCTGCCTTGTGTGCTCCTCTGGCTCATCAGGAACACACAGCACTGATCTTCTCAGCTGATTGGGGAATGGTGGGCATGCAGGTTTGCCATGAAGAGTACTTTTGTATGAAATGTAGATCACTCTTAATGACTAAGACTAAAGGTCTAGGAAAAACCTATTAAAACAGAGGAGGTCATCTGACTACAGAAAGTCACAGGACCTAAAGAATTAGCCACCATTTGCTATTAACAAGGTAGACAAGATAACTCTTGCTCCTGCTGCTTTTGTTCCATTCTGCTAAACCATGAAATCTTTCTCTGCCTGCTCTAATTATAAAATAAGACCTTTATAATTACTTGAAGACATCTGTGGTCTCCCTTCAGGGTCAGAACAGATCCAAAACAGAAAATTTGTGTGTGGAATTTGAGTTAGTCTTCAGCTAGGCCCATGCTTCTGCTTTGCAGGTGGTATACAAGGAGTCAAGAATGGTATGTGTAGCTACAAATGATGTGGGTATGGATGGTGGGGTGGGGGATCACCATGGGGTATGACTCCTTGTTAACCTCACTCTGCTACCACTACCTTTCATGGTCTTCGGGGGGACCTGGGGTCAGAGTGTGTTGATCAAGTCTCTGAAAAATAAACCAAATGAAAATTGAGACATGAATAATTTCCAGTAGTGTTTTTTCCTCCTAACAGAAAACCACCTTTTGGCTTTGTCCTCGCTATAATTCTATTTTAATGGAAGTATGTAAATGCTGTTTAAATATTATCAAGGTTTTCTGTATGTTCAATCTGTAGAACTAAGAGTAAGGAAAGAGGCTGATGCAAACAGGGCTACTAAACTTCTCTTCTTGCCTGTACATAAAAACATCTTGGAGCTCGGGTATGTTTTCAACCTGATATAGGTGATCAGCACTATATAGTTATCACATATCAGTGTAACTTGAACAGTAGTTGAGTTTACATGATAGAAAATTATGATAAGGTATCTGTGCATTGATGGGCAGGAGGGAACCCTCAGGGCAGTGAGCTCAAAGCTGCGCATGGTGATAAGAGTGTTTAAGTTGGAAACTTATAAACCTCTCGACTTGTGACTGATGTGCTGTCAGAGCTGCAGCAAGGCCTTTGGGAGACTGAGTTGTTGTTCCCTCCTTTCTCGGGCTCCTTCCATTGCTGCTGTGGATGACAGCTGATCTTTGAGAGGCAGCAGTGGTTGGTAGTGTTTGGGCAAATCTGGTACCTCTGCAGACAGCCTGTGAAGCAGCTTTGGTTAGAAGAACGTGAATCCATGACGCTCTACACCTCAGGATTGTCTCCAAAGTCCTGGTCCTCATATGAGTGTGAGTGAGCAACTTTCCTCCACTTTGCTCAAGAATGAGTCACTGTCCATGGATTTCTGACTCCTGCCTATCATCACTCCTTGAAGAATGATCATGTGTTTTGAAGTCTTGGTGTTTTTTGCATTATGTCCCTCAAGGGGATGTGCTGCTGGAAGACCTGCTCTGGTGGATCTTCTAAGTGTTGTTCATTGATTTAACCTCCTACTGGAGTCAAAGGGCTCCTTCTGTTCATGGTAAGGCTGGTGTTGCATGGGCTTCTGGGTGGCATTGTATGAGATGGAGACTTTTCCTGCTGGTCTGGGGCAGAACCTTGGAGAGTCTGTGGGATGGGCTATTAATGCACAAAATTGGGTGTGCTTGGTTGTTTAATTTGTTTGCTGTGTGATGAAAACATCAGAGGAACTGGATGCAGCCTGGCCCATGGTAAGCTCAGCACCCTGAAATCCTATGGGTTCCTAGTAGCTTGCTGCAGTCATGGCCTGAAGGCTCTTTGTAGTAAGTTTAAGGTCCAGGAAGACACTTGCTATGTAAGTGACCAGCATGTTCAGCATCTTAAAATCTCAAATTTGGCTATTATATGGGAGATCTTAAAGAAACAGAGCAGAGAAGGGTGAAAACATAACAAGCGATCAGATCAAAATGAGGTTTATGACTCTGTCTTTATGCTAAAATGAGCCTCTTGCTCAAAACAAAGTTTCATGTTAGTGTTTGAGCCTTCTAATTTGAACACTTATTTGGCCTTTTAATAATGCAGGGGACACAAAAATACCCCTTCATGACTCTGGTTGCTCAACTTGGCTGGGGTTTCCCATTACCTTCTTTCCCAGACTATTTATAGAGCAGCAATTAAGATTAATGTATAGCTGCTCACATTTAGTTCCCGGCTCTGCTGGGCTTTGAGCCACTCCCAACAAGAGCGGAATGACTGAGGTATTTAGTGTCCATGAGAACTCCTGCTGAAATCAGCTGGAGCTATCTGTCATGTAGATATGTGTACACCTTGAAAGCAGATGGGTTCTTTCTTTTTGGTGTCAGTCTTTTATCTGTTGTGAAATGAAATGGTGAGGCTGAAACTAAACAATGTACTCCCCAGTCAATATATGGAAATGTATTTTCAGTATTTCTCAGTCTGTTCTTGCCACTGAATGGGAAATATATCAAATAAATAGAAGGGAATGCAGTATGTGCATCCATTCCTCCCCCTTTTGGGGGGAGGTGCATGTTATCTGTACAATTCAAGTGTTTCATGGCTGTTGTGAAGTGGTGAAATGTAATGATTGGTTTGTTTTCCTTTACTGCTTGCCAGTTCTTATGGCTTGTGTATATGGGCTCGGATGGAACTGGTACTGGCAGAAACTGTGCGTACGGCAGGCATGGTCTGAGGGTGGTATATGGTATTTTGAGGAACAGGCTCTAGTGATGAGTTTATGGACACAAAGTCCTTTTTTTTTTTTTTTTTTTTTTTTTTTTTTTTGGTGTTGTAAATACCTGAGATGCTCCTGTGCTGCCCTTTGTATAGGGAGGGATGATGGATCTGGGCTACAGGCACACTCTCTGATGGTAGGATGCTGCTCCTTGGCCTTGCATCAGAGGAGATGGCTGGGTGGTGCTTGTGAAAGCAACCAACCAAAATAAATTGATCTCAAGGAGTGTTCAATCCTGTTTTGCAAGCAATTAAATAAGAATGAGTGTGAGGGTACAGTTTTGTCAGATCTCACATTTGGGAGACCTGTAGGCACCAGTGTGTGAAGCTGGGCTTCTCATCCTGGTGAGGAAGAGCAGAACTCTGCCAAAGGGAAGGGTCCCATGGCTTAGATTATTATCTGAGTTAGACTGAAGTCTGGGTTCGTGTGACTGCTCAGATATTGCAAAACCTCATTTCTATGAGGATGCTCTGACAGGGTGTGTGTGATTCCCAGAGGGAGCTTGCCTGTTGGTTGTGGTGTCACCTGTGTTAGAATAGATTCTGGTAAAGTAACGGCTGCCTATGCTCCTAATAAAGGTAACTACCAGAGGCACCTCAAATGCAAAAAATATGGCTTGGTTTATGACAGGTTTCTGTATTTCCTGATACCAAGTTGGCTGAAAAGATTTAATTACTTATGTTCTCCTATGCACACCTAGAACCTAAATATTTAAGTATTTGAAACATCCATTTTTTTCCAGACATCTTTTTTCTCACTTGCAGTAAACCTTCTGACTTCCATTGAGTCAGGGCCCTGAGAACAGTATTCCTTCTAATTGCTCAAGACTGTTTCCTTCCCACAACAACTAGTTACTGGATGGTGCAGGAATCTTATGGGAAGCAAAACAGTGTGATCCTGTAATTTAAATAGTGTGCTGCAATGGCATGTGCCCTGAATTAAAAGGGGCTAAAATAATGGTGTGTGAGCACAGTGGTCCCTGTTTTTGAATTATTAGCTTTGAGATGTTTTATTGTAGGTTTTGTTTATGTAACAATCATCTACATGAAACGGTTACCAATTGCTGGTACCACAGTGTGACCTGAAAATAAAAAGACTTGTATGATAGCTCAGAGTGAGAAGGTAAATGGCAACATCTGTTAATTAGCACAAGCACTGACTCTAGGACTCTATCCCATGCTTGCCTCTGTTATACCAACTGACTTGTCCAACTGATAGGCTTTTGGCACCATTCCAGTCTTGACAAACCTGTGTGTGAACTGGTTGATTTCTTGCTGCTTCAGCTATTTCTCAGTTAGAGGAGTTGCCTCCACCTGGTAGGAAAACCCAGCATAATTCCCTGACATTTACATCAAACCAGGAAAAATTATGTCTTTTGCTTCTCTTCAAGCCAGCTACAGGATCTTTTGGTCTTGAGATTTCATCTGCACAAGGAACAAAAAAAAGGTGTCTAACATTAATTTTACTCGTGCAAACATTAAGGGTAATTTGGGTGGCCTTACAATCCTTGCTCATTGTTTGTGCTGGAGAGGAAGAAACTGCAATAAAAAATGAGAAGATGTGCTGAGCTTGTCAAATCAACTGGTCAGATTTGAACCTGTCACCTGTGGTGACAAACAGTAATGTACAGAAGAAATTCTTTCTTGCAGGTACAGTATGGGGTGGGGGGAAACCTTGCCATCAAGGGGTAAACCTAATCTCCTTTACAGGGAGTAAAGAAGCAGGGAGCACTGCCTAGTCCCTGGGAAATGGGGAAATTCAAACCTGATTGTTCCTGGAAAGCTCTGACAAGCATTTCATTTTGCCAGCCATAGAAGACCCAGGGGCTGTCCACACTTCCTTGGGAAGATGCATGTGTTTATTTTGCTTTGGCCAAGGTTTCAGCAGTGACTTTGCCATGGGATGGGTGCATTAGGCTCAGTTAGGGACTCTGACCAGAAAAAAATGCTGCTTATATGCCTGATCTTCCCAAGGGTCTGGAAGGAG
The DNA here is from genome assembly GCA_033439905.1 of Ceryle rudis. Lineage (NCBI taxonomy): Eukaryota > Metazoa > Chordata > Aves > Coraciiformes > Cerylidae > Ceryle > Ceryle rudis. Next base: position 6,477 of record JAAGNO010013305.1, on the reverse strand, counting down.
AGATGCTGTCTGCAAGAGACTCGTGGCAAAGTTATCTCAGCAAAGGATGTGAATGCGTCGGAGGAGTCAGTGGCAAGTTCTGTCTTTTTGTGCTTAGTGTTTTGTAGGCTAGACTCAAGGGAGAAGATTCTTCTGCTTCCTTAAGGATAGCCTTGGATAAGGACAAGTGATATAAAGGAGCAGAGGGAGGTGAAGGGGGAAGGCTGTTTCTCTGCTGGAACCAGACTGTTGAAAAGTTACACTGAAGGGGGTTTTCTGGTCGTTATTGCTGAGGAGGTTGAGTAACTGCAGTCTGTGTACTCTGTTGCCATGTGTTAGCCTGGCTGCTTGGAAGATAACTTGTAAATTCTTTGTCCTTCTTTAATCTGCTTCTTCTGGAGCTGGAGGGTGTGGGAAGAACCTCGTGTGACTCCAGGTGGTGTGACACAGCTGTGCCTTCACCCTGCCTTCTGATCAGTCAGAAAGAGGAGTTCAGAGAACATCAGAAATAACTGGGGGACTTCCTGGACTCACATAGGAGGAAAAAAGTGAGAAGGTGGCTGCTGTGTGTCTGTACAGATCTGCTAAGTGATTCATGGGGAATGTGATGATAACATACAGCTAATTGTGTCTTGTATGTGCCAAAAAGAGGGGGAATTACTTCGGTGTTGTATGATGAGGATGAGTAATGAGCATGTACCACTGCACTGAAGGTGTCTGTGTGAAGTACCCAGAGCAACAGCAGTTGCTTGGTGGTGAAAGAGAATTGCATTAGACACTACTTTTAGGAATACCAAGTACTGAAAATCTGTTATTGCCTGGGGACACAACTTTTCTCACAAAACTGTATTTTCATAGGGTATCTTCTTCACAGTTGTCCTGTTTTCAGCTGGGATAGGGTTAATTTTCTTCCCAGTAGCTGGTTCAGTGCTGTACTTTGGCTTTACTGTGAGAATAAGGTTGATAACATCCTGATGTTTTAGAATAAGCAGTACTTATCAGCAACTAATTTCAGTGTGTTTCAGTTTCCCATGTTCTACCAGCAAGAAGGTGACAAGAAGCTGGGAAGGAGCATGGTCACGAGATCTAGCTAAAGGAATATTCCCTACCACAGAGTGTCATGCCCAGCATAAACTGGGGGGAGTTTGCTGGGAGAGGGTGGCAATCTCTGCTCAAGCATCAGTGAGCTAGTGGTAATTGCACTGTGTGTCACTTGTATTTGCTTGGGCTTTATTTCTCTCTTGTTACCTTCCTTTCATTATAATTCTTATATATGTTCATATTTTATTAAACTGCAATTATCTCAAGACAGAAATTTTACTTTTTCCTGATTCTCTCCCCATCCCACTGGGAGCAGGGAGGAGTTGAGTGAGTGGCAATATGATGCCGAGTTGCTGGCTTGGGTCAAACCAGGACATAGCTTAGGATGTTTGAAACAAGGCTACTCGATGCTGCCTTGCTTAATAAGTTATTGAAAATAAACAGGAAGAAACTGCACTGGAAGGAAAGTGAATTGGGCAATTCTAGAAGTCTCTCATGTCCACATTTTCATAGATTCTTATTAGAAATCTATGGAAAACTTTCTGTAGTGAGATGTCGCAATTTTCACCCATAAATGCTGTGGAAGGGATTAAAATAAACATATTGGTGTCACATGGCTGCTTTGAAAGGCCACAAGTGACCTCTGGTGTCTTAGAAAATTGTCTTTTCAAAACCTAGAAGTAAAGTTGATGTTTTCTTTCGAGTATTGAAGTTTATCTGGCCATATATAACAGCTACTAAAAAACCCACAAGGTCAGGAAATGGGACTCTCTGGTTTCTGCATTAATCTGCCACACAACAGATTAAAAATACTTGAGTAATAGTGAAGTTGACATTAAGTACACTGTTTGTGGCTGGTTACCAGATAATACTGAGGTATTACTCCAGCACCAAGTTATCACTTAAAATAGCAGCAGTTCAAACAACTAAAATAAACACATTGGACCCTAAACCAGCTAAATTATACTTAATAAATAATTTATGAACCCTTAAGTACTGCTTATAAACATGTACTCAATAAATAGCTATGATCAGGAAGCAACTACAGTGGAATTCAGAAAACTGTGTGTCAGGCTATTTTTCCTTTCTTCTCATGTTTTTCTAACTGATGGCCCTTGATCCTGGGTCTCACATACTCTGCTCAAGACACTATACTGAAGAGTAGAGCTGTAATTCTCCATCTTGAAGGTCCTCTGCTATTAAGGAAAGGAAAGAACCTGCAGCAGTGTTGCTTTTCCCCATAGCAAAGGAGGTTATTCATATGCCATTCTGCTTGAAAGAGCTCTGAAATTGTGAAATGTCTTAATGAAAACAACACCGTGGTGCAAGAGCACAAATACTATGACAGTGCTCTCTGTCATTCCTTATACACACTCCCTCTGGTTCTGGAAAAGAGGACAAAGGTCTAGTCCATACAGATGTGTAGAGGTAAAACTTCCTGAAGGCAGCAGCAATGTTTAGCTCCTATACAGGGCTGGGGACTACATAAATTACCAGCTTTCTCAAGCTGGACATCTGTATAGCCTAAATGGTGTGCTCATATAGGTTTAAATGTTCAGAAAGGACTAGGCTGCCTTTAGCTACCTGTCTGACTTCATGATGGGGTACTTGGCTTCATAGGTGTCTCTTCTGAAGCTTGTTTTGTGACTTCTGAGAGTATCAATGAAGACAGCTGAGTTTATTGAAAAGGAAAAAGTTTCCTCTCCAGGATATGAATGAAAGATGGAACCGTATTCACCCCATCATTACACAGCTTCTGCAGCACTCCAAGTTGCAACACGATAGGAGCACCCTGGCCAAAATCACAGCCTAGTGCCTTGAATTTGGCTGGAGGTGAATTTCAACTTTGTTTTTGTCTGCTTCAGACTTAAAAGGCAAAAAGCCTGGCAAATAAAGGGATTCTCTTGTCTGTTATTAAATGAAATTCCTCCTGCAGCTCAATGAAGAATTGTGCAAAATCTTGTCTTTGGTGCAGAAGCTCTAGCCTTCCATGTGGCACCATGGTGGTTCTCCTTATTCTGCTGTAGGCAGCTTCACCTTGGGTTACTTAAGATGTGGTGTGAAAAGTGAAGGGCCCGTGAATCTGAGTTCTTTGTATGTGCCTTTTTCTGGGGTGAAAAATATTTTTGTTAAGGGTCTTTGTGCCTGATACATTCTGTCCCTAAGAATTGCCCTTTTGGAAAAGGGTTTGGGGCAGAAAAAAAATGGGCAAGCTCCCAAGACAAAATTGCATCCATTCCCTTAAGTCCTCTTGGCACATTGTGTGAAATTGAGGTGATAGATACAAAGAGCTGGGCTTTTTCTTAGGAGCTTTTGCTGGAGATCTGTATTAAATTGAGTCTTGTAGCTGGTGCTGCTCTGTGAACACGGCTCTTGAATAAAATGACTGATTTCAGTGGACTTCCTGAGTAAGGGTTAGGGATACTGAAGGGCTCTTTATTCCATCTTGTGGGTCAATGGGAGTATAAAAGCTGTGTTGTGGTTTGGCACCAGCTGGCATCGAAGCACCATGAAGTCAGTTGCTTGCTCACTTCCCCCTGCAGTCAGTGAGATGGGGGAGAGGAAAAAAAAGAGAAACTTGTGGGTTGAGATAAAGATAGTTTAACATAACAAAGGGAAGAAAATAATAGTATGGTAATAAACTAGTTAGAATATGCAAAACAAGTGATGCACAAATGCTCGCAAATTGCTCACCACTTGCTGACTGATGCTTATGAGCCTTGGACCCCAGTCAGCCCTCCCCCCCAGTTTATATACTACATATGATATCATAGGGTCTGGAGTATCCCTTTGGCCGGTTGGGGTCAGCTGTCCTGGCTGTGTCCCCTCCCAGCTTCTTGTGTCCCCCAGTCTCTGCTGGCAGGGCAGCCTGAGAAGCTGAGAAGTCCTTGACTTAGTATAAACGCTACTTAGCAACAACTAAAACATCAGCGTGTTATCAACATTATTCTCACACTAAACTCAAAACACAGCACTGCACTAACTACTAGAAAGAAAATTAACACTATCCTGACTGAAACTGGGACCAGCTGAAAGCAAGTTTCAGGCTTCATCAGATCTGGCTGGTGAAGAAGGGGGTTAATTTAATGTGATAGGAAAATAACACAGTCAAAATGTTGCCCTACTGTCATGTCTCCACTAAGGTGATGCTTTGCCCCAGCTCTAAAGGAGAACAGGCACAACTTTACTGTATTATCCTGCTGTATGCAGCCTGAGAGATAGTTACAAGTTGGTGTCCACAGCCCCCTTCTGCAAGCTTGCTGCTTCTGTGAGTTCATGTTTGGCAGATAATTCCTGAGGTGCATAAAATTCTCAAGCCTCTCCTTTGTATTAATTTGGTCTTAACCCACAAAGGAGGAGTTTATATAGTTCTGCTGCTCACTAGGTTGAAAACTGGAGATTTAGGGAAGTCATTAACGTTCTTCAGGTAACTAGTTTTAGCACTATTGAGTATGAAGATGGGAGCAGGATGGGGAGAAGCTCTCCCCCAGCTGTTTGATAGTATTTTGATTGTCAGGTATGACTTTTTTTTTTTCTCTTTAAAGGACAGTAAGACACTTGAAACCTGCAAGAGATGAAACAGTTATGGAACAAAAAGTCTCAGAAACAAAGTATATTTACCTGGAAAGCCAAATTTATTTTCAGAAATGCAGCTGAAGCAGGAATTCATGTATCATTCTGTTCGGGCTGTGGATTCCACCATGTGCACAAAGGAGCTGTGGAGGGGCTGGAGCAGCCAGCATGGGATGTTTTCAGATCCTCTCACATACCAATGCATGGACTATTACACTCCTTCTGCCAGTCAGGTTTACTGTGCCACTGACATCATTTTTGTCTGTAAAAATCTCTCAAGCATCCCACGCTGCACCAATCCAACAAGCAGATGCTCTGGGTGGTGTAGGGCTGAAAGAACAGGGTGCAAGAGTGTTGCCTTGCTCCTGATGTGTCAAATATCAAAAGGGGAAAGGCTTTGTTTGTCTCTCTTCTGTCATCCTGATTTATTAGACGTTAAGAAAGACAAAGTGCTCCGATGTACAAATGCCGCTGGTTTGGGAAGGTCTGTGAAATGGTTAATGTGCTTGTTCCACACAAATATGTGAAGTGTGAGTTCTCTGGTTACCTGCTGCTGCTGCTGGAAAGTGTTTGGACAGGTGCTGTGTTTCACCAGCCGTCTGTCACAGCTGACAGCCCGGATTTATGGCTCTGCACTGAGGCTGCACCCTGTCCGCCGAGTCCGGCTGCCCCCCACCACTCTGCCGGCTCCGCTCTGGCTCCGGCCGCCTCTGCCGGGTACGCGGGGCGGGATGACAGCCGAGACACCGGGGTTTTTAAATTACACCCCCTCCCTTAAATTCACTTGCGTGTGAACGAACCGGTCCAGCTCCCTTGCTCAGAAACGCAGGTATGGTCTAAGCAGTGTCGTGAATAAGGCAATTCCCACCCAAAGGTCACCAGGGGAAATCCGTCCCTTGCTTCTTCTTCAGAGGATGATGCTCGGACAGGAGGAGTCGGAGAAGACAGATGGTACCTGCCCGTCCTCCCTCTGCCTCTCCCGAAAGCCGGGTGCCAGGGTATCCCCCCAAATCTGGACCCCGACGTGCTGGGGAGATCTGAGCAAGTGTTAGGAAATAAGACAGGTATCCCTGCTAATGCACTGCTGAGGTACGCGTCCCAGGGCATCCAAAAATAGAGATTCATAGAAGATAGATATTAACAAGGCGCGTCTTGAACTCTGAGGACTTGTTTGTATTTTTCCTTTTTTAAAATTTAATTTTATTTTTTTGATACTGCGTTATTTTTTAATGGAAAAGGGACTTTTTTTTAGAAGTAAAAAGGCGAATGTCCTCCTGGGGAGCACAGGTTTACATGCACATTCATCCCTACTCACACATACATCCGATTTAACACACGCTCGTGGCTGTAAGAACAAATTCCGCTTTTCATCAAGGTGCTTTTAACACACCCTGAAATATGACTATTAAAGATCGACAAACCCGAGAGCCATTAGCAGTTGCACACTGACGGCTCATGTGGACTCCTGGAAAGAAAGTGATGTTACGATGCAAGCTAGAGGAAAGAGTAGATTATAGAAGGGTAGATTAATATTTGCGCAGAGCCTTGAAGGCAGAATGATGTCGTAATTGTGTGTGTACATAAAAACCAATTCCTTCAAGGGCTGGATTACTTCATACATTAGTCACTAATCTCTCGCAATGTTCTGATGAATGTTATGGTCTGAGCTAAACACACCGTGAAATCTGCTGGAGCTTTAGTGAAACAGGTCGGTGTTTTCGCCCCCAGATCGTTCTGTTTGAAGCTTTCCTTTCCCAACGCACCTTCGGCATATTTCTCTTTTTTTCTTTCTTTCTTTTTTTTTTTTTTTTTTTTTTTTGAGTACAGCTTAATGTATTTTAGGTAGTGGACTCCGTGCGGATTGGTAAGGAGGTATGGTAGGAA
>JAAGNO010013304.1:0-51608 GCA_033439905.1 Ceryle rudis | reverse complement strand
CCCCCCCCAAAAAAACCCCAAAAAACTACCCCCCCCCAAAAAAAAACCCAAACAAACCAAAAAAACCCAAAACACCAGATACATATGATTTCAAGTCAAGAGTGGTGTAGTTGAAAAAGATGCTATTTTATATCTCTGTCAACTCTTTTGATGCCCCAGAAGTTCACCTTCAGCTGGCACAAGAGAACAGATCCTGACATTCTCTCCCACATTACCTTCATTGGCAATACCTCTGGACTAAAACAGCTTAGTGTGAGCAAGAATCTCAAAACCAAGCTTTATAATAGATAGCCTTCAGTGAGTCAAACTGGAGTATTTTCTTTGATCTTGGGCTATAATTATTTTTTTACCACTAAAAAATCCCTTACTTCAACGCAGGCAATTTTAAGTGGAAGTCAGAAAATGAACAGAAATAAATAGTGCTGAGCGAGTCTCCAAAGGATGTCATAATGCTAGAAATACTCTTGCAACTTTGTGCTAAAGTATTACTTTGTAATCTGTCAACTGTTTAGCCATAATTACAGCTTCTCTATTTTGTCAATACACAGGAATTTGTTTCTTTTATAATTTTTAATTTCCCAGGAGCTCTCATTAATAGCTGAAACCATTTTCTTGATTTCCTTCTATGAAAAGTCAGCTGTCTTGGGAATAAAATACAATTTCATAATTAAGAATATGTGCTTATTCCCTGTGCTGTGTTTCTGTATTATTCTTATTTCAGTGTCTCCTCTGAATGCAAACACTTAGGATGCATAAGTACCGTTGGAAAGAAACCAAACTTGCTCCAGACTTTTGTCCCAGTTGTTTTATTCTTTCTCATGTAACATGTATTTAATTTTGAATTATTTATAAAATTAGTCAGGTAATGAAGTACAGTTTTGGAGTAAGCGAGAAATTTTAGTCGTGTAGTGAGGGCTCTGCATGATGTTAAAAATACCTTTTTCTTTGTTTTCCAGGGTCTACTCTTGTCTTTTCTTTTGCAACAGTTAATTTCCCCAATTAATGTTTTTCTTGAGCTAGTAAAAATACAGCATAGCAGTAATGAAACATCCTGCTGAGCTAGATATTCTTGCAATATATGTTTTTTCTCTTTACCAACACTTTTTTTGAGTTTAAATGCTCTTTCTCCTCTACTTTAGCATTATTGTAACCTATTACTTATGTTTTGGTGTCATCCCAAAAACCCAACATAGCCTGTCTGTCCTGCTGAGCTAATGTTGTGCATGGACATTGACCAACATGGGGAAAATAGAGCACTGAGAATCGAAGTCACTTGCCTAGGGTTGCAAATGAAGGTCAAAAATTCACCTTGCTTAATTGCATACTCATCATGAAATCCACCAGGCAGTGTTGCCTCCATTGCTAAACATAATGCTCTTATTCTGAAGCCTTCTTTTTCTCCCTAATAAAAGTCACCTTCAAATCCAAACTCAAGGTTTTATGGTGTTTCCTATCATCAGAATTTTGCTTATTCAGACCTTCATATCTTTCATTCCTTCCCCTGTTGCTGCTTTGTGACTCCTCCTATGCACATCTGTGTCCTTTCAGCATGTACATATATATGCCTATTTATTAATTCATTGATTCACTAATACAAAGAGGGATTTACAGTTATGGAGACTTGTGAAAATAGGTGAGAAAAGAGGAAACCAGATGTCTTGAGGACAGATTCTTTTTTTGCTTTGCTTTATTCTTTAGACTTTTGCACTGAGCATGCTTGAACAGTCATGAATAAAAAGGGAGTAGAATGGCCAAAACCACAAGAGTAAAATCTCTAGCATCATTAGCCCTGAGGCTAATACTTTTGTTTTATAACAATCCATAACAGGCCAGTGTGTGAGACCATATTCAGTAATCTCTTCTGCTTGGTAAAACTTGCAGCACAAACTTCCACATCAGAGAAGATTTTTTTTTGTGTTTAAAGTTCCAAGTCATCTAGTCCAGAAGTCAGAAGGTAGCAGCAGTAAGGTGGAAACAAGCTTTTCAGCTGCCATAAGCTCCCAATGGATAAAATGGAGTCTGGGGATGTGCTATATTTTCTGTGCTGTAATATCTCTGGAAATTGTAGATACCCTTTCAGTAGAAGCCTGAAGAAAAGGCTGGGTCCTTCAGGAGCATTTTCTTTGTGTTGCTCCATCAAGAAAGTTGAATTAATTTTCTGTCTCTCTTTAGAGCTTTCCATCTGGTGTGTGGTTGTCAATAATAGCGATGGGGAGAGCCAGAGAAACGCTTTGCTAGCCAGCTGAGAGGGAGTAAGGATTATTAAGAGAAACTTTGTACAGCCAGAGCCTTTTCTGCTGTCTGTGCCTCAAGCTTAGACAGCTGGAGAAGGGAGCTCTGATGGACCTATTGGAGGCAGTTTGAGAAAGTCCTTGAGAATTAATTACTCTTTCTTTGGTTTCCCTCGGGTCTGGCTTGCAGCATTGAGTTTTTGCTGGTGATATGTGGATAGGCTGTGAATAAATGATGTGTCAGTAGAAAGGATTGCTGACACTTATATACAGTCAGTGGTTAGATTCCTGGAGACTTCCCACCTACTCTTTATATCATGAGAAGTCTTTCTAAGCACATGTACAAATACCCATTCTAGTGAAGACTCTTTATCCTTTCCTTTAACACATCCTGTATCCCCATGATACTCTTTGCATATGAGATATAGTGTAGCTCTCTTCTGGTGAAACTATTTAAAGCCATGGATATGAATGTTTTTCTCCTGTGTGAAGCTATTCACTGCTGGAGCTCACAGTACTCTGCCAGCACTTTCACTTTTTATTAAATTTATTATATCTGTGATTTAGGTAGGGTATATGATGCATAAAACTTACATATACTTAAATGAAGGTCAGAAAGATTGTAAATGATTCAGAAGGGCTGGGAAGGGATGAAAAGCTATTGTCTATCAAACTTAGACAAGTAAGTATTATCTACGGCAATGCCTGCATTTTAGATACTCGGCTATAGAGTAGACTCTAAAGATATACTGAGGTACCCGAGTCCCTTTTCAGACCAAAAAAGTGGAAAAAAATAGGGAATCATTTGGGGGAAAAAAAAAAAAAAAAAAAAAGTGTTATAAGACACATGCTGTTTCCCAGGTGCTTTTCTGAGGGGCTGAGTATCTGTACTTGTAGGATGTCTACCTCTTTAATGTTGAATTTGCAGCCTGAAGTCCTTAAAAGAGGCTATGTGTCCATGTGGTTTCTTCTAAGGAGCTGAGCAAAGGAGAGTCTTCCCTCTTATTCCTCCTGCTGTGTTTTCAAACAAAATGACTGTCCCCTCACCCCATCCCTGACTCCTCCCTGTCAAGATCTGGAGGGGAAGATGGGGCTTTGCAGTCACGGAGGTTGACTGCAGGTCTCTACAAATCACTTCTGTTACAGGACATCTTATGCTGTTTTCTGTAGTGTGGCCACTATTCAGTTTTGCCTCAAATAACCTCATAAAACACCTCTTAGAGAAGGGTAGCATACAATCCCTTTCTATTAGGCAGAGGCCAGATCGGGATCTCCCAAGGTCAGGATAAATTAAGCACGCTTGTCACTCCTTAGTACACCTCAGAGGCAGCAGTCTTTAGTTTCACAACACAGCAGCCACTGTCACTGGGTCAACAAACTCAATTTTATCCATTTAAGTTCTCTGAAGATGCCTGATGTTCTGATTCCCACAGTGGAAGAATGTCTGTGTCTCATGTGTGTTGTGGTTTATTTTTTTTGTTTGTGTTTAGGTTTTTTTCTTGTTTGTTTGGGGTTTTTTTTGGGGTGGTGGTGGTCCTTTTTCCCATTAAGTGTAATTGTGAGCTTACTGTTAACTGTTTCAGGTGTCCTATTATGGACCTATTTCATGTGTTTGCAGAGCCTATGTGGCACCTGCAGAGATGAATTTCAGTCAGGTGAGCTTGCTGTCATTCACTTGGGCAACTTGCCTTAGGACAGCTAAATCATCAGTTACTGCCTCTGACCCTTGGGTGCTACTGCTCAGATGTTTCTTTTCATCAACAGTATAACACTTCCAGATAAACCTATAAAATTAACTTTCTCAGTGGATAGAACTGCTGAATTCATTACTTCCAAAAACCATCTATATCCCTGCTGTGACTGTTTATTTACTTTCCTAAGGGGAAAATGAAATAATAATAAAGCATATCATTTGCTTGAAATGGTAGAAAAGAAACTAATGCACTGATGATCAGTAACTTTTCCTTTTTACAAATGAAAAATGGCGAAAGTAATGAAAATGGCTTAACAGATTTTGAGGTTTCTCTGGCTTTGGATCTGGAAAGCAGATTCTGAATTGCAGAAGTAGATCTGTGTGAATCAGTGCAGTCATCATGAAAACCAGGAAGAACTCATAGGAGTTATTAACAATCTTTGTGAAGCCAGGAGTAGTAACCAACAGCTTTCCATCCCCATTATTAAGGAGGAGAGTAAAACTGGCTTTGTAAATGATATATTAGAAGATGCATTTACACTCTGCTACACTTTGCTAAGTAACAAATTTGTTGCCTGTTTGTTTTTAGAGAAGTTATTATTAAAAAACAGTAGTTGAACTAGGAAATCTAAACTACCAAGACTCAACAAGCTCAGATATAATTTTTGTGTGTGTGTGTCTCAGGCAAAATGGGCTTAGAATCTGTAAGATCCTGCTCTCACATTCAGTCTGTGTTCTGTAAGGATTGCAGAGTATCACATATATCACAGTTCAGTCACAGAATCTCCAAAACGGTCTTCTGTAATTTCATCTTGCTCATTTTTGACTTTTATGTAGAATTTTTACCATACAGTCTAAGAGAACTGTATGCAAACACGTTAAAGTAATTTATAATATACTTTTTTTTCTGTAGCTTATTGGTGTATTTTGATCTGTTCTAATGGTGAGCAAGCTAAAAACTGTATAAAAATATAACACTAATTGTTTAAGCAAGTTTCATTCTATGGATTATGCTCATTATTCATAACTATCTCTTTATGGTTTGTCACCTGAATGACACACTGTTTTTCTTCTCCACTTTAGCGGATTAGAACTGGAAGAAAATACGGAGTGATAAATATTAACTAGTGGAATTTTAATTCTCCCAAAGAAAGAAAAATAAAAAATTAAGGGAGTCGAAACCATTTATCACAGCAAGGTTTAGGGACTATGTGTTGCTATTTCTCCTTTTGAATAGAGCCTCATTAAAAAACAAAACAATACAAAAACAAAACCCCAAACAAAAAACAAACACCCCACAAACAAAAACCACTACGGGGAAAAATGGAGGTAATAAGAATTCAAACAATTTTCTGTATGCTTCTGTATGAACAGAATATAATTTAAGCACTAATATAAAGCAAAATGAGAGGAAGGATATAACTGTGATAAATCTGATTTTTTTCATTAATCTAATGTTGAGAAATATATTTCTGCACTATAGATATGACCTGTTAATAGCACAGAATAATGACGTTTCAGTCACTGAAGAATCATCTTCTCTTTTTTAAAAGCTGAAGATCTTTTTGGAAAACAAAACAAAAACCAACCAACCAAACAAACAAAAAAATAAACATGAGGAAATATGGGGAAACATAAGTACTGATATGATCTTTTTCCATTGCAGAAGCATTTTCTATTTGTGAGTTCTTTCACATACTCTTCTACTATTTCCCCCCCACCCCATTCTTTGCCTAAAATGATAATTCCTTATTCCATGGCACTGAACAGATACACCTGGAAGCAAAAGTATTAATTCTGAAGTTATAACCAATGTTTTGGAGGATTTGCTTTAACCCAAAGTTCTGATTCTTACTTACAGGCCAGTAATTCCTATTGGTCCAAATACGCTATGTCATCTCACCGTAGAGACAGATGTAGATGTAAAATATGTAGATGGCTTACACAAACTCAAGGATCTCTCTAGTTTGTCCTCTGCTCTCAGTAGCTGACTGTGACCACCTCATGGCTTGGAAATGGTTGTGGCAGCTTCAGTCTTCAGGAGGTGGGAAGTGTGAGGGCAGCCGTTATTCAGCCTGTTTCATAAGGCTTTTTAAATTAACCACTGCATCTACAGAAACAATTATAGTGAAGCAGCAGTTTGAATGAAGGCTGAGAAGCACTTAAAGAAGCTGTTGATCATGTGAGCAGAAACTGAGTTAGTAGGTTTGCCTCTCCCTTCTCCAATAGAGCTATTACAGCCTTGTCATACAGTGTAAAACTCTCCCTTGTATAGCTTTGTCTTCACAGCTTCATTAGCATTTCCAAATATGTAGAGAGATGCTATTGTGTTACATCAGTTCATTGCAGTCTCCCTTTTTGGACACTTTGACTAGTTTTTGTCTTTGTTCTTTGCCTTCCCAATGACTACTGCCCAACATTATTACCTTTGTCACGTCTTTCTCTGTTAGATCATGGTGACTGTCGCTTCTTTTTAATTTGAAAAGCTGTTTTGGACAGTGGAAGAAAGTGGCTATTATGTTTCACACAGAACCAATTTGGAATTTGGTTGTGAAAGGGTATTTTAGTGAAATAGCATCATAATACAGGAAGGAGATACGGGAGAATGAAAACTCGATGAAAAATAAAACCTAGCCACAAAATCAACGTTATGAGAAGAATGTGTAATGGCAATTATACATGGTGTGCAATGTGCTCTGTAAAAATGAACAACTAATTTGCAATGAATAATTTAGTTTACTAATTTGTTCTGTTTATCACTCTGTGGAATATTTGCAAGCAGGCTGCAGTGTCCTGGAATCTTAACTGCATGGGAATAAGTTTTCCCCGGGGGGGGAGGCGGGGATCAAATTCTGTATTCATTGGGAAGTCAATGAAAACTATGTTTCTGTGGGGCCCTTCAGTGAGGGCAACACAAAGTGTTATTAAGGTTGTTCAAATGTATCCTTCACTGAGGAGAGGCTGAGGTAAATATAGGAAAATAATATATGAAATATATTAAAAAGAAACAAAACCCAGAAATATTGCAGAGAAGTTCCGTGTTCTGGAGTTTTAACTTTGCATGTTAAAATAAAAAGGGAAAATACATTGTGGGAGCTAGAGCAAAGAACTCTTGCTGCTAATTAGCAGCAATAAAAATAACCATGTCTTTCCTTCAAAAGTAATTGTATGCAAAAACATAGTTGGTATACAAAGGGATAATTAACTTAGAAAATGCATAAGTACATTACCTACAAAGGAATAATTAAAACTGAAGTCTTAAATGCCTTGTGAACAACTTCTACAAGAAATTACTACTTTTTTGGTACAGTAGGAATGTTAATTTTTATCATGAATCTATTCAAGCTTATTTGTAAATGTTACTTTCCTTCTTAAAAAAAAATGCTGAAGCTGGAGAAAATTTCCTGTAAATAAAATGCTGAAGCTGAAGAAAATTTCCCGTAGGAAGGGAATGAGGCACCTTAACAAGGTTACATGAGAGAAAGCAGAGTCACACTGCCTGCAGCTTGGTCTCTACCTGGTGGTGTATAAATCCTTCACTTTGGTTAGTACTAGTGATTTTAAAATTAAATGCCAATTTCTACAGAGCCTACCATGAGCTGTACCAGGAAAAATCTGGTGGGTCCTGGGGAGATGGAGTCTACCACCCTGAGCAGGGCTTTGTTCTGCCTCTCCTGTGACCAGGCTGCAGGAAGATCTACTGAGAGTTCAGCCATATGCAGCCCGAGGAATGGCCAAGCACTTCAACCCAATCTTCAGATTTGTGTTTAAACCACGCACTGGACTTTGTGCCTCTTTCTGTGGACTAGGGCCTTGGTGGTCAGCATCTTGCATGATGGAGCCCTGCGGGAAAACCTTTCAGTTGACTTCTTGCAGTGAAGTGAAACAACTACAGGCAACTTTTTGTGTACAGAATTTCCCTATGTTAGGTTTCACACATGGCTCTGTGGTGTGCTTTACAAAGTGCTTCATGCCTTAGATCAATCCATGGCATCATTTGCTGATTTTAATGGGCAAAGAATTCTTAATCCCTTCATGAATGACAGAAAATAAATGTGATAAAAACCCAAACGCTTCCTAGCTAAAATTCTGAACGCTCAGGTAAACCACTCCTGGAGAATATTGACAAAGATTTAAGATATTGACATCAGAATGTTAAAAGATTAAAAATCAGTGGGACTAATCATAAAATAGATGCTAGTCAAGGCTTTATTCAGTCATAAACCAGCTTTGATCCATAAGATATTTAGGTATGCAACTTCAGCCAGATTGAGAATTAGAGGCACAAAGTTGGCTTAGACATTATTTAGGTGTTTGTGAATTTTTGATTTAGTAATCTTTGAATATCCTTCGGCAATAAGTTCAATAGATTTATTTTTTTTAACACACTCCCTCTCCCCCCAACTATTTTTGAGTCCTGGAAACATTACTCTTTCTTGAAATCATTCTTCACCTAAGCCTCTGATAGCAAAATGAATGAAATTGTCCCTTCTGATGCACTCTTTAAATGTCTTCTAGCTGTTATCACACAATTTAAAAGCCTAGTTTACTGTGTAAGTTATGGTGTTGAGTGGTATGTGTCTGTATTCTGTTCATTACTTGGTAAACAAACTAAAGGAAAGAAATGGGTAACTACGGGGAACTAATAGTTCAAGCTAAGAGAGGCAGATAGAGTTAATGGAAAATGCCTCAGATTGTAATACATGATCACACAGACAACAACAATCTTTTGAAATATAGTTATGTTGTTGTAGGTAAACATATTAAGCTGTATGCAAAGTACAGTTTCTCCTTTTAATAGTATCTCCTAATATACATCTCTCATTAAATCCTCATGAGACAAAGGGCATTTAAAGCAGAAAATAGCTATTAAAGCTTTTCTTATGGAGTAAAGTCTGACACATTGATAAGGTTCCTCTCATTTCTATAACTCTGGCATCATAAACTCTTCCTATGACTGAATTCAAGATTAAACCAATAATAAACACGTTCTACTTGTTCAAATTCTATCCTGAATAAGTGTGCTGTAGTGAATTGGGACCTCAAATGGGAATAACATTGCTCAAACCGAGAAATTGCTATACTACAGGGTTGTGATGCTTTCACTGTTCACAATTCCTGCTGTATCAATGTTGCTGGATTCAGCTGTAAAATTTCCATAAATCAAATGAAAAAAAAAATTAGACCATTTTCATATGACATTATTTCTCAATGCTTTTGCAGAAAGTAAAATTTTTTTTTTAACTAGATAATCAATGCTTCACGCTTCAGTCTATGATGCTATAAAAGTTATGATGCCACAATATTGTTGTTGCTTAAGCAAAATCCTAACCCAAATAGAAGACCCCTTAAACTACAGCTAGAACCTGGAAATCTTCAAAAGGTTTTGGCTGCAACAATATGACTCCTAGAAAGTAGTGATGGTTCCCACAAACACTTAATTTAGATGCAGTGTTTGTGCTAAATGATTTAGTAGAAGGTCAACTTAATTTCATAAGGTGTTATCCAAAACCTTAAAGTTTGTTCTTCGGCTCCATAGCTTATATATCATTTTAATAGAGTTCAGCTTCTACAATAAATAAAAGACAAGCAGGCTCCTGGGAAATAAATGTGTTTGGGAGACTGACAAAGAAAAGTGCAGAAACACAGTAATGCCTGTCTCAGGGACAGGGAAAGTGACTAACTTGCTTTTTACTAAAAACAAAGTGGAAATACCAGCAACTGAAGGAGCTGGGAGAGATCTCTGTTATTTTAATGTACGTCTGGTCATAAAAACAACCCTGGACAAAGTTTCTAAATTTCAGTCCATATATTTCAAATATACAATGCAACTGCAAATTAAATTGTGTAGAGTGAAAGCTCATTAATCCCAAATTGACAGCTTCGTTCTTGGCACAACCTTGTTTTCCAAGAAGGTCAGTTTGATCTCTGATTGACCTTGTTTTCTTGATCTGGCCTAGAACAGAGTTTTGACTTTTTAATGATGTGCCAAAATACAGAATTCTATGCTGCAGTGTCTGAACTTGAAGTAGGCTAAAAGTTTAATGTACGTAGTTTTATTTTGATCAGAAGCATGAAGTTTTAGGGTGACCTTTAATAACACTTCTGCCCAGAAGCTCCACTAGGAAACTGATTTACCAAAAAAGCACCTTAGCACGCTGTGATAAACTAAACATAACTAGAAAATAACTTTCAGCTGCAGCTAGGAATCTGTCAGCTAAACTCAGGCCAATACTATTTACTTCTGCACTGGTCTATTTTACACTTGGGACAAAAACATTAGCAGAAATCCTAAGGTTTTACTGCTGGACGAACTGCTATCCCATAACATTCGACACAGATTCCAAGCACTTAGATTTTATGATAAATAGTGGAATGTGACTTTCTTTTTTTTTAATTATTTGCCCAACTTTTAAAAAAAAAGCAGAAGAGCTCTGTTCTCTGGGTCTGAGTTCTGAGTTTGTTTACATAGTCAATTTACTTCTCTGATACCTTTGATGAAATCTTGATTTATGAAATCTTTATCAAGGAAGGACTAAATATGTCTAAGCTTAAGCACTGGAGTAGCCCCAGTACATTCCTCAGAACTGTTGTGTGTTAAGTGGCATAAATGATAAATTTATAATTCCTTAATAAATTTACCCATTATACATTTACCACTTAAATAGTAAAAACAAAGCTTTAATTGCTCTTAGTCTGATCCAAAACCCTCACTGATCTCAGTGGTGCACAATGAGAACCTGATATCCTGCCATGCTAACAGCACGGTGGACAGATTGGTTTTGTTTTCATCTTAATTTTTTTCATGTTCTAAGCTGGATGGTGACACCACATGATTAATACATTCCTACTTCCTTTTTCTTGTTGTCTTCTACTTTCCAATGCTCTCTATCAATTTCAGGCTATCCTCCAGAAACTCTCCTCTACCTTTCCTTCTTTGTTGGTTAGGTTAGGGATCACGTGCAGTTACTTAGCTTTCCTGGAATCTATATATCCTCTTGCATTTTATCACTGTAACAAATTTGTGCCAAAGCCCTTTAAGAACAAAGAAAACTTGTTTACTTTGATAGACTGAATGAAGTTTGGAGTACACTTCCTGCTTCTCCTGTAAAAATGGACACTACTGTTTCTGGGTAGAAGTATGTCTGTGTTACTTCTGATCTGCATCGTTAGCACTACAGGTGATACTTGGGTGACAGTGACCTTGCTCAGGGCAGAGTTTGTCTGCAAGGATTTGAATCTAAATGACTGAGACTGAGGTTGGGAGTCAAATATTCCTAGTATCTGTCCCAACTTTACACTGGATGAGGCTCTGGACCTGTCAGGACAGCAAGTGATGCTGTGATATTACCAGCCTGCTTCTGTTCCCCCTGCTGTCTCTACTTTTAAATGTCACCTTTGCTTCCTGCCCATGCCTGTCATTGAGCTCAGGATGCAGAGAGATGGGTCAGGAGTGTAGCTCCGTGCCCAGCCCAGGCAGAGACTTATCATAAGCTTTTGTTCTTCAAACTCTTAAATTGTTTACCTTAAGTCTTTACCTTGCTTTAACTATACAATCTGTAAAACTAGCTGATATGTCTTCCCTCAGCTGCAGCAGGCATGGAGCTTTAAACTCTTTGTTATCTCTGTGTTTCAGCTTATTTCTACTTGTTCTGGAAGAGCTTCAGCTCAGTTGGAGATGCTTTATTTTCTCTCCCATTTAAGCAAGAATACAATACCTGGTAAACCCAGGCAGAAACACTGGGGGATTAATCACAAACTTCTTGCAATAGTTGTGAATATTCCTGCAGTCCTATGAATCTGTCTCCCTTTCATATATATTTCATTATTTTCTTCTACTGTATCCATTGTAGTAAGTGTTCATAGCTCTTTTTAACTAGAAGAGATGAAGAACCTGTAAAAGAAAAGGTAGAATCCTAATTGTACCCTAATTCATGATAATTCCTACTGGCAAACAGCTTCTTGAAGCCTTAGTAAATAGAATGTGGAGAGAGGGGAGAAAAAAAAAAACCAGCCACAACATGAGGTAAAGTAGTTATTGCTAAGGAAATAGCCTGTTAGAACCTAGCACAAACCTTAAGTGAAGCCACTTATCTACACGGCAAGTTTACTAATACTCTGCTGTTATTTGTCAGTGTATCTACACATACAAGCTCTTGGAAAGTTCTCATGTTCCCCTCAAGTTTTGGGGGTAAACAGTCAAATTACATAGGAGCTCAAGTGAATTATGCCATCCTTATATTGTTGGTTTTTTTCCTCAACATAAATCAGTTGTTTTCACCAAGATAGAATAATCTATTTTCACTTCAGGCATCCATAATTTGATGTTCCTTTGGCTCTTTTCCCAAACTGTTCTTTGAGAGTGATACTGACTCAAGGGAGAAGGCTGTGTATAATCTAAAACCAACCCCATCTGCAGTGATTGCATCCTTAATTTCTGCAGGATAATATTGTTTTAAAATAGATTAGAAAATGCTAACAGAACGACTTCAGCTTTCACTTTTTGATCTATCTCACTGGATACAGTAGTGATGTCACAGAACATTACTAAAATGTCATATTATCTTCAGTTGTTACTGATAATTACTCCACAGTTCCAAAGATAAGATCATGAAATAGCCTTTCAAAAATAATGAAGCATGGGTAACTCTCTTTTACACTTGTTTGGCTAGTCATTTATTTTTTCCAAAATTCATAACTCTCAAACCAATGAAATAAGAAAAATGCATCCAAAACTTCTTAGAAGTTTTTAACATTAAAAGAAAATCCATCATATTTGTACCTTGAAGGCAATATGTGTTTCCAGCTGGGATGGGATACAGTGTTAACTGAAGTGACAATTATATATACAAGCTAGGAGGGGAAAAAAGAGATAATAAAGGAAACAATTTCCCCTTTGCAATGTAAACATTACAGAATGCACTTTACCATATATGTCTCTATGGAAACAATTGGAATTTGGTAACAAAATCTCATGCCTGTATACCTTTCAAACTTTGCTTCTAGAAAAAACTAGAAAATAAATATTGGAACTTTTTAGTATCACCTTAATGTTGTGTTTTCTCTAAAGAGAACTTTACCTATAGTTCATTATTTCTTTAAAATGCCAGTTAAGCTCTAAACCTTAAAATGAAATAAATACATTTATAAATTAGTTGAATGTTTAGAAACAAAAGTTAGGTAATATGATGAACAAAACTGCTTGAAAGTTGTAAACTATTAGCCTAAGAAGAACAGAAGTAGCTGAGCTTCAAGATCTCTGACATTTTGGACATCAAAATGGTTAAGAAGGTAATTAGCAGAACAAAGCACCGTCAACACAGACAGATAACGGGCTATATAGAATAGTACTCGCTCCAAGGCCCAGCTTGGTCTTTCAGATGTGAGAGGCCAGCCGCAGAAGGCCATTCACACTATTTTTTTCAAATGCACCTCTTTCTGGGCTGAAATTCTGGGTGATAAATTGGGTTCTGACAGAGACTAATAAAAACAGATCTATAGGTATTTAAAGCTAAGGAAATTGCTAAGAATCCAGATGGGGATTATCCAAAGGTAGGCTTCAGTGTCTAATAAAGTGTGATCCAGAGAACCTTACACAGTGTGCAAAAACTTCCTGCAAACGGACAACTGTGAGTTCAGTGGCCTATTGCATTGGACCATTAAAGCTTTGTAACAACAGCTTGGAGACCTGTTCTGTATGAACCTACTGTCAGAGGCATTTCGATTCTCAAGCTCAAGATGAACGCATGATGAACTTTTCTGTCAAAAGCCTAATCCTGTAATGCTGTTACTATGGACATCTGATGTAAATCCACTCAAGTGGATGAGAGACTTTTAGTGTTGATGTCTGAGAGGAAGGTTCAGTGTGTTAGATCGCATTTCCATTTTACAAAGCTTATTTTATTTAGAAGACTGATTTTTATTGAAGCATTGAAGTGGGCACTAGACTGGTTTATCACTGGTCAAATCACATTAATAAGGTGAAAAGGTTTTATCTCTAAATCAGTGTACACTGACACTGGAGTTTCAGAATAAAATAAGAAAAAAAAAAATCTACAGTTCTGGGAAAACCAGGGGAGTAGATGATAATAACTGTTATTTAAGCTATAAATTATGAATTTATCTTTTTCATGTGTTAGCATAACATGCCTAAATTAACTCAGTAACATGAAAAAGATGTGTTTCTAACTAATTCTTTCCCTTCAGCTGCCCATCCACTGATTTTCTTAATGAGATTTATGAAAACCTCCACATAAGCAAGTATATTTCAATACAGAACTCCTCCAGCACTGATCACAGTATGCTGATCTCTCTTTCTCCTTTGTCCTCCCTCTAATGCAGCCATCCTATCTCTGTATATTCTCCTCGAATTACTTCTGAGATAAGAGAACTTAAATCCAGGCTATAAGAAGTCTGAAACTTCTTTCTGGTTCCAGAATTATACCAAATAGCCTGAGTGGCACTTTTAACAAATGTAGAAGCATAGGTTTCTGGAAACAAATGAGAATTTTATGATACAAAGTTAAAAGCAATGACCTAGGTAAATTTCCACATCTTTTTATCTATGGTAGGTAAGACAATCAAGCAATTAAATATATATGTTTTAATTTTTATTTTTATTTAATTCTGGTTATCCCTGTCCTTAGAAATATGTAGGGATATAATTCAGTTTTGTTCTGGTGGGTAGTATAGGTTAGTTGCACTTGTAATAAGATGCATAATAACAGTGGCAAACATATAGTAGAACTGGAGACTTGAAGCATATTACTTTTAAAGCCTCTATGTATTAGCTCAATGATATTGCTGCGAAGTATTGACATTGAGCAATGAAGAAAGTCTTATTTCTTTTCCTGAGGTTTCTTCCAGTCTGGATTTCAAGAGGAAGTCAGCTTCACCAAAAAAAAAAAATTAAAAGTAGCTACACATGGACTGAAAGCCTTTTAAGTCTCAGACTAGATTTATTTTTTTTTTTTAATTCTCCCATCGTTATTCTCTCATCTTTATGCAGAAAATGTATTTGAAAACTAGTTTATGTAGCACTACATTGTGTTCTGCAACATCTTAACAGGAGGGCTTTTATGATAGCCATGCAGCAGCATGTTGAACAACTCCTGGGGTCTGTTTTTGTAAGCATAGATGTTAGTTTGAGCCATTTAGGTCCAAACCAAATGTCCACTCATTTCTAGAGATGACCTCTGATAATTGATAATGTACTTGTTTGGCACCGATACAAATTATGAACAATTTACTGTTATTGAAGAAAAGCCACTTGCACAAACAATTCCTCTAACCAGAACCACTTGAATGTGGAAGACATTCACAGTTGAATTATTAGCTGTATAGATGCAAGATGGCTGGATTTGCTGTTACTCCCTCTTGCAGTCTCATCTACAGAGCTGAAAACTCCATCAGATCAGCGTGTTGATGGTGCTCAGCTCAACTATCTGTAAACAAATCTAGTCACATTGTTTTCCACGTTTTTCACAGGACCATCAGCTTTTCAGAAGATCCTTTTTTTTGTTCAGGTGAGACCCTGATTGAAGGAAGCACTCCTCTTTAAATAATGGTCAGGTGTTTTGTAAATAGATCTCATTTTGGGTTATTTTTCAGTGGAAATGTAAACATGCTGTGTCACTTTCTTGAAGGACGGATGATCTTCATGGTTTCTTAGAGAAATGGAAATTGACCCTGGGAAGTTATGTTGCTGTAATAAGGAGACTTTACCCACTTAGGGATTTTCTCTGAGAGGCTGCTGCTGTTCCACTACCAGTGTTATACTGCTTTTCCTTTCCATTAAAATAAGACTCAGTATGGCAGACGTTCATTAGCATAAACCTTTGATCAGTGTAATTATCTCTAGGCAAAAAAAAAAAACCAAACTTTTTTCAAAATTAAATAATGAGCAGAATATTATCATTCTAAAAATGTACCCCTAACCTAATTTAAAAACTGTACCTAACGTGCTGCAGAATGCTGACAAAGTAATCCTCTTTCTTAAATCCTCTTTCTGTCATTGATTTGTCACAGGTTTGTTTTCATCAGTCTCATAGCCAAGGTGAAGCTTTACTTCAAAGGTTATTTTTTTTTCCCGTTGTTTTTTTTTTTTTTTTTTTTTTTATCACTTGGGTTTGTTTGTTTGGGGTTTTTTTTCCTCCCCTTCTTTTTTTTTTTCTTCCCACTCCAAGATACGACTCTGGAGCAAATTCAACAAAGTCATGAATGTCACATCAGGGACGAACTTGACCTCATATTCCTTGTATTACTTGATACACCTCAAAGTAATGATGATTAAGTGAGAATATAAAAATAAACCACTTTTCATTTATGTGTTCAAACCCTTCAAGTCACCCTTATTGCTTTAACAAGTTGTCGTCTTATGCTGTTTGAGAGGAAAGAAAGTAGCAGGAAGGGTGGAATATATTTGTCAGGGAGAAAACATTTCAGAGAGCAAATTCAGATCACTAATAGGGGCTGAGAAGAGCTGCTCAGTTCTATTTTTAATCTCTGCTTACAGGGACAACTCTACAACAGAACAAACAAAGAGAGTGGTTTGTGAGTTTCCCTCTCACTATAAAGTATGAAATGGATATAACTAAAAACGTTTGACAAAAGGTGGGGGAAGGTTCAAAGGAAATTTTTTTGAACCACTTCCTTATGTAAGTGTCTGAACTTAATTGCCTGTAGGCTTGAAAGCATTTATTTATCAAAATAAATAATTGTTCATAATTTGTATCAATGCCAAACAAATGCCTTATCAATTATCTAAATCTTTGTGTTGTGTACAACTTTTGCATGCTTACAAATTACATCTTGTGGGTTTTCTTAAATATTTGATGTTGCACCCCTGCATTCATATCTTGCCCTATGATATGTTTATTGTGATCAGTTTCTAAGGCTACTGGATTTATTTCCCCCAAACTATGAATTTTTAAACTTGAACATGTGTTTGGATTACAATAATATATGCATCTTTGCTTCACTTTTTTGGTTCCACTCTCCTGGTATGATCTAAGAGATTATTTAATTCAAAATACTTCTAGAGGTAGAGACTTCATAACTTCTCTGTTCAACCTGTTCCATTTTGAGATATCCTTATTATGAAAGAGTTTTACCTATGTCCATCTGGAATTTCCCTTGCTGCAAATTGCATTTATGGTTCCTAGTCCTTTCACTATGTATCTCCAAGAAAACTCCAGTTCCACTTTCTCTCCAACATCTCCTCGTTACTTAAGAACATCAGTCATATCCTTCACACACATGGACTCCTAAGCCTCTCCTATAGGTGGAAAAAACCCAGGCATTTTGTCCCTGCTTGTGTTATATGTGCTCCAGCCCTTCACTTGGACTCATTGTTATGTATCAAAACTTTTTTTTCCCAGTTAGATTTTAAATATTTTTTGTTTAAATTGTTTTATTAACTTTCTGAATATTATTTACTTAAATTACCTAGGAAAAAGTCCATTAGAATCTTACAGGGAATAGTAATTGGAAAATTCTTTATTGTATTAAGCAAGTATAATAATTAAGTATAAGAATAATCTGAAAGCCTAAGTATTTGTTGCACGGAAATATTTGGTTCTTTTCTAAATTACAACAGAGTAGAAAATTTTAAGTCCTCACTATAAAAATAAAACTGAATGACTAATCTAGGATCTCTGCAGAGCTGACCAGGGCAAAGGCATGGTTTTAGAGGAATGAACAAGTTTTGAAAATATTTTTGTCCTCTTACATGACAATATTGGCTTTCTAAATGTACCTTCTTCCATCAGGGTTTTCTTTAAGAGCAGAAAGTAAACAATCTTTCCCACTTTTCCCTTTGTCACATGTCATCTATCATCCTCTCGCACCGCACACACCCCCCCCCCCATTTTCTACTGTTTTGAAGTCAGTTAAGAGCTTTAGGGTTCAGTGGTCATGAGTTGCAGCCTAGTTTAAGTAGGTTCCTACCACAGATGAAAAAAAAAATGACATTTTGTTTTCATGCCAAATAAACATTGTGCCAGTAAACAGATTGTCTCTTTAAAATCTATTAAAGTCTAGTGTCTGAGATGCATAACAGAATTTAAAAGAATTAATCCTAAATGCACAAAGAGTATTAGAGCCAAGCTTTTCTGAAATGACCACTACTTTTACATCCTTCAGAATGTTTGCTTTTTTTCACGTATTCGTTGGCAACCTTAGTTGAGTTTGTAACACTGAAAATGTTCTTATCAGTTTCAGCTTTATCTGTACATAGATTAAAGCAAGATAATGTATGCCATGGCTATATTTACAACAAATTGGTAAAATTTGCCTGCAGCAGTAGTCCAGCTGTCAGTCTGGTGGAATTAAAAACAAATCTAGAAGTTTTGTATTCAGAAAAATGCAAATCTTCAGTCATCAAAAGTGTGAAATAGCTGTGAAATCTCTATCTGTGGAGGTTAAATATCCTAAGTAATAGTATTGATTAACCTTACCTTTACAAATAAAAATTACCTTTTAAATTTCCAACTGTGTTTAATTAAAACTCTTGGAAACTAAACAAGAAAAATTAAGAACTCTAAAAGGCAGGTTTTTTGCTTAGCTATATATATGTCTGGAAAAGACATTGTGTTACTGAGTTGTGGCCTCTTCTGCTGTGTCAGAGGTTGCTTCAGTACTGCAGAATCTCTTCATCTCTTAGTTCTCTAAAATACACATAAAATGAATGAATAAATAAAGAGTGAGTAAATATTTACAATATTTAATCTGATCTGTATTCATTGTTTAACTGTATATAATTTATAAAGATATTTTTCCAAAAAGAAAGGACCACATACTATTTAAGGGAAGACCTATATATGTATTTAATACTGTGTAGGCTGTTCTCATGTTCTCGCATTTAGTTGAGTAAAGGATTTAGTCTAGGAGGCTTGATCTTGCACAGAAGTATGGAGACTGGTTGTACACAGTGTTCTCTACTTTATAAAGAACTTAGAGAGGAGACAAGGACAGATTTATAAGGGATTTAGAAACAGAAATGTCTGGGTTGGAAGGGACCTCTAGAGGTCATCTAGTCTGACCCCCCTGCTGAGAGCAGGGACATCCTCAACTAGAGCAGGTTGCTCAGAGCTCTGACAAGTCCCACCTTGAATGTCTCCAGGGATGGGGCCTCAACCACTTCCCTGGGCAATCTGTTCCAGTGTTCTACCACTCTCATAGTAAAGAACTTCCTCCTTATTTCCAATCTAAATCCACTCTTTTCTAATTTAAAACCATTGCCCCTCATCCTTTCACTCCAGGCCTTTGTAAACAGGCCCTCTCCAGGCTTTTTATAAGCTCCTTTCAGGTACTGGAAGGTTGCTATTAGGTCTCCCCAGAGCCTTCTATTCTCCAGGCTGAACAATCCCAGCTCCCTCAGCCTGTCCTTGTAGGAGAGGTACTCCAGCCCCCTGATCATCCTTGAGGCCCTACTCTGGACCTGCTCCACCAGGTCCATGTCCTTCCTGTGCTGAGGGCTCCAGAGACGGATGCAGTATTCCAGGTGGGGTCTGACCAGAGCAGAGTAGAGCAGCAGAATCACTTCTCTCGGTCTGCTGGCCACACTTCTTTTGATGCAGCCCAGGATGCGATTGCCCTTCTGGGCTGCAAGCACACACTGGCTGCTCATGTCTGGCTGCTCATGTCCAGCTTCTTGTCTATCAGCACCCCCAAGTCCTTTTCTGGAGGGCTGCTCTCTTATCACCTCTTCCCCCAGCTTGCATTGATAGTGGGGATTGTTCCGGCCCAGGTGCAAGACCCTGCACTCGCTCTTGTCGAACCTCACAAGGTTCATCTGGGACCACCTCTCCAGCTTGTCTAGGTTCTTCTGGATGACATCCCATCCCTCTGGTCTATCAACAGCACCACTCAGCTTGGTGTCATCTGCAATCTTGCTGATGGTGCACTCAATCCCACTCTCTATGTTGTTGATAAAAATGTTAAACAAGACAGGCCCCAGTACGGACCCCTGAGGGACACCACTTGTCACTGCTCTCCAGCTGGACTTTGAGCCATTGACCACTACCCTCTGGATGCCACCATCCAGCCAATTCCTTATGCACTGAACTGTCCACCCATCAAATCCGTATCTCTCCAACTTGGTGAGTAGGATGTTGTGGGCGACCGTGTCAAAGGCCTTGCAGCAGTCCAGATAGATCACGTCCACAGGTCATCCCTTGTCCACTGATGCAGTCACTATATATTTATAAGGGATTTGGTAACTGCAAGTGGATTGGATTTTCAGCATTGAAATATCATTTTTATTATATTAGTACTAGAAACAGGCATCAAAATTAAGAGCCTAATGCAATCTGAATATAAGCAGTATGGAGTCCCACTTATTTCTTACTTCCACCTGCATCAGAGCTGTATTTGGTTATGTGGCAAATATTATTATTGATGCTTATTTTCCTTGATATTGTTTCTCACACAACAGAGAAAACACATCTGAGGGAGAATAAACTTCATGTTTCTAAACAGTTTTGTAGTTTGGGGTTTTTTTTACACTTGAGAGGAAAAGAGAAAATCTCAAGTGCCTCATCTGAATTGATAAAAAAAAATAAAAATCCAAAAACCCCAAAGAAAAACAAAACAAACCACAAACAAACAAACAAACCACACCAGGGTGGCTGTTCAGAACAATAGTCATGACTTCAGAAAGCATTTAGGAACTTCCATAGCTCTCAGCATATATCTCAATCCCATTGCTGGTTTTCTTTGAACATAAATTTTAAGGTGCATCTTTAGTATGTAATACTGTCAGGGAAGTGACTTATGCTCACTTTGTCATTTTCAGTAATCTTGACCTGAAATCCTTCCTGGGATTTTGTTTATTTTTAGTTTGGTCACTTCTGGGGGACCAATGCATTGCTTAGGGCTATCCAGTGTAGTTTTCCTTTAATCTGTTTGCTGAAGCACAGGGGCTGTCCATTACACATAGATGAGCCTTATCTTTGTGGGACACTAATTTACAAACTCGAATTTGTATCCTTGAATATCTTGTAGGAAAATCACAGAGCTGAGCACATTTAGGGGTGACAGGGAAGAGAAAGGACAGCTTGAATTCTGCCTGGGGAGCAACAAAATGTGTCTGAGGCAGCTTATTGCAAGCAGTAACTGCCTCAGTAGTCATCCATGGCGAAGCAGCTGCTAATAAAAGATCAGAAAAGGCTGAGTCCTCAAATGGGTACAGAGTTCAGATGAACACAACAGCTGGAGAGGGGCAAATAGAGGTGGCAGCCTCATTCCTGTGCCCAGTCAAGATGAGCATAAACAGCTCCAGTCCAGGAGCTGTATGGTTACATAAGAAAAGCTCTAACAGGCAGTGTTTTCTCACTATAACTGAAGTTTGAGGATGTGGGTGAAAATCCCCTTTCACGAGAAAGGGGTGAATTTACAGGAAGGTGTTTTCAGGAGTGGGTGGAGCAGTAACTGCAGCATGGTAACCTTCCTCTCCATGGCAGGTACTACTGATCTTCCATATGATCCTGTGTTTGTGCATTTCTCTTGCTTTGCATGCTCCCTGGCTGCTACAGCTTTCTTACCTTATGACATGCCTTCCTTATTTAGCTTGTGAACTAATCATTTTGACAAAGAAATGGCCATACAGAATTTGTATCCAAAGGTTTATGTGAAGAAGTAAAACATCTTCATGTTACTTGTTTTCTGCCAGAGTGACATGCACCAACTACAGAAAATATCCTTTAGTTTATTTTGGGGATGGGGGTTTCAGATGTACTTAACATTCTAGTAACTCCACTTTTGCCTAATGAACTTTCTTATTATTTTTATAAGCAGCAGAATAAGAACAATCATTATGTTTTTTTCAGGTTTCTTACAATTGTAGTCCATGTTTATTATCAAAAAGCCACAGAATTAAATCTGAACCACCTTCAAGGGAGACTAAGTTGGATGCAGTTCCAGCAGTATCTTTAGCGGGTTTATCTCATCATGAAAAAAATAATGTCAGGTATGTTTATAATTAGCAGTATAATTAATAAACCAGCCACAATAATCCAGGAACATATATGAGGGGGGGGTGTGTGTGGAATAAATATCTTCTCTTTTAAGACATTAGATTCACAATACTTGGTTTCTTACCCAAAAGCAGAGATGTGAACTGCTTAATTTAGAGCTGTGTATGCTGGTGGGGGAGAAGCGGTTGTTGTATCCCTCCTGCTTTTATTGCTGTTTCCATATAAAGCAAACCACTGGCATTATCACTTTGCATAACTCTTTTTCACATGTATCATTCTGTAGCTGGTTTCCTGGATCTGTGCCCTGCTTTGAAATGTTGTTTTTCAAGACTTGTCCTTCTGGATAGAAAGAAGGACATAAACTTTTCTTTTAAGTGATATTGCTCAAAATATTGCTCAAACACATCCATTTTTCCATTTCAAACAGTTAGAAATATAGCATGAGCAAAACAACCCCGAATTTCCCAAGAGACATTGTTGAACTTTCAATGAACTGATCACAAGCTGATATTTCCACATCAGGGTACAAAATTCACACAATGAAAATGGGAAGAATTTCACAAGAAACCGCTGTAAAACCCAGAACACAGCATGTCAGCTCTATGCACTACCTGAGATTGATGTGAAAGGTAGCTGGCACTTTTCAAAAGCAGGGCTGAAGATGCTTGAACACACTCATGATGTTACCTGACTTTTAGTAAAATGACGCACACTTAACCTTTCCTTACCATTCTGTGTAACAGCCAATACAAAACAAGCCATCACAATGTCAAATAAGAAAAAAATATGATAATTCAATCTGAGTAGGTTTTATTTGCTGCTTAACAGTTGACATTTAGGTTTGGTTTTGGTTTTTAAACTTATTATATAGTGAATTTACAACAGTAATTCAATTCCAATAGTATTCTAGGCAAGTGCTCAGTTTTCATCAAAGGGTAGTCGCACAATGTTTTGTCGCTCGCCTGTAGCGTGGGCTACTTATAGAGACAGGATACTCCTCCTTGTAAGGTTGTGAACAACAGTGTGTTTTAAACTTGGAGTAATTAATGGTGAACTGTTAACTACAAGCAGTTTCAATACTCACGGATGTGTGTGGCTGTTGCAAGTTGGTATTTCTAAAAGCAGAGCAACTCCCAGGTGTAAGTGGAAGTATTAGGTGGAGTCATCTGAAAGCATGCTCTGAAACATTGTTCTTGCACACAGCTTATCATCAAACAATACATTAAAAAATGTTACTTTGGAGGAGAATGGATTATTTGATTGTAAAGCCAATATCATTTTGTTTTACATAGACACATGCACGTATGCTGTTCTTGCTTACTCATTTGAAGTTGTATATATGACTTCATGCATTTTCTCTCCTTTTTGCACTTTCCACTTTTGGATATTTGAGCAGCATTTGTAGCTGCCTCTCTGGTTAAGATCAACAATGTTGCCTCTTGCAGACAGAGATGACATCTTACTTCCATGAGGGAACCAAAGTAAATTTTCTAATAGGAACTGAAAGGATGTATAATATAATTAAAGACAGACCTACTACAATTCCCTACTGCCAAGAAATTTGTTTTCCTTTTCCCCATCTTGAGTTATTTCCAGATGACCTGTTCCTACTGCTTACGCAAAAAGCTGATAAGCTAGGCAAGCCCAGGGGGAATGAAATTGCAAGGGTAAATCCTGGTTTATATTGTTATTTCTGTAGTTACCATATGTGGTAACATAAGATACATTCACAGTTGTCATTGGAACCTGTGAAATTTCCCACTGGAAATGACTAGTCCTTAATTTAGCAAAAAGAGATTTGCATAAAAGTCAACAGCAAAGGCCACAAGACCTCATGAAAGAATTACTGTTTCACCATTGTGACTTTATTCAATCTTTAACAATATCATTTTGGACTTGTGCACCTAGACATATGTTACATATGTTAGGTACAAGTATGAAGTAATTTTGGGTCATCTGTCTGATTTATATTTCCTTCCTTTATTTCAGGGACTTTGAGACCAGGTACTTTTGTAAGATCTCCTTCCTATTGAGTAGTGCATGAAGGAAATCAATCTCTTAGATTTTTGCTTTCATAAGCAATAATTAATCACATTAAATTACTGATATAAAAATAGATGGTGTGTAAAATAGCTTCTTAATTTCCCTGCAGGCCTGTATCTACTTTTCCTTGAATTTAACTTAATTTTCTGTTAGTGGAAATTGCCTTTATGAACCGATGCAGTCACTTCCCCGACAGTAACATCTGAGAGATTCTGATAAAATTAAAAGCTTTTTCTGAGTACTCTCTCCTGTGAAGTACATGTGGCCTTTTATTCCTTCAGGGATGGACTCGCATTGTAAGACCAATCCGCTCCTCCTCAGCTATGAAAATTGTACATTTGAGTACCAATTTGGGGATTTCTCTCACCCAGATCTTCAGGTTATGTTCTTGATCACAGTGACATTTCAAATGTTGCTGCACTTGATTTTCAGTTTAATCCAGTATTAAAATAGATGCCTTTTCATAATTCATATCTGTAATCACAATCTGTAATCATATTTAGAATTTGTTATTTTTGTCTCTGATCACCTGACTGGATCATGTTTTTCACAGTTATTTTTTCGTCTGGATGAGATTGCATTACTTACGGGCATATGCCTCAGAAGTGTGAAATTTCTTCTCATTTCAATGTTATTAGCTCCTACTGAAACACCTTTTTATTATTACATATTAGCAGGTAGAAGAATCTCTCAAAGAACACTGCTCTCTTTTCACAAGCTGTATGTTGTAGGATGATTCCAGGAAACCGATCATCTCTCTTCATTTTCCTTCATTTACATCTCCATGAAGGACTGATAGGCAGTGATAAGCTAGTTGTTAACATAATAGTATTATCAAGTTGGCAGAGTGTTTTCTGCCGTTATACTGAATTGCCTGCAGTGGTAAGAATGCACGGCATTATCAGCACTCTTTGAGTGTAAAAAACGCGGTACTACAAAGCTTCTACTAAGACAAAGACTTGGGATGTTACTTTTTTTTTTTCTTTGTCTAGCATATAGGCAATATCTACATTTCTTATGTGTATGTATATGTACACACATACAAATATATATATATACACCCACGTAGTTTTATCTACACACAGAGAAAAACAACATAAAATACATTCATGTAACACTGAATTTCAGACTCTTTTCATTGTTTATTACAGTCTTTGAGTCTACCAATTTAATGTCGGAGAGAGATCTTTGGCTTCTGGGTTGGAGTGAGTTGTTTTGTTTGTTTATTTGTTTTTCCCTGAGAATTATGATTGGTTGTTAGGCTATAACATATATATTTATGAAAATTCTATTATGTCTATGGGTTGATTATCACAGACATGTAATACACTTAGAAAGCATGAATATGTAATAATCACATTATGTTTGTAGTGTTTTGTTCTTGGTGTAAAACAATGTTTGGAGTAGATCTGCCCTTCATATAGTGCAACTTTGACCATGCATGATTTTGCATGTTGAGACACTATTTTTCAGTCATTGCATTTACAGGTTGGGTTGGTTGTTTGTTCAGGGGTTTTGCTGTTGTTTTGTTCTGTGTTTGGGTTTTTTTGTTTGTTTGTTTTGGATCCTTTTTTTTTGTAGGTGTTTTTGTAGTTTTTGGTTGTTTTATTGTCAGAAATATTTAATTTACAAGTCTGTTGTTTAACATTTTGTACTTTCTTGGCTATGTAGGATGGGTTTATTCATCGATATATTAGTGTCATTAATAAAAGAGGCTGAATTAAGGACTAATATTTTTTTGTTTGTTTAGCTCATTTGTTAATTTTATGTCGTCAATACAGTTTGGGATTTGGTTTTCGTTTGTTTTTTTGTTAATAGCTGTAGCCATGTGCTCTATGACATAGTCTGAAATACTATCATCTGGGGTACTCACTGCATTTTCTACATATTGATTACAAAATGCAGTGCTAGAATCCTAAATCACAGTAATATTCTGCTTAATAGAAAATACTAAGCTGAGGCTATACCAAGATTTTCTCTGAAGGATTAGCTAGGAAACTGTCTCTCTTCTGTATTTTAGGTTTTATAAGGTCCAGATAGTAATTTGATTTTCAGTATGGAAATACGGGGGATTTCAAGTAACGACAGAAAAAGAGTTCATGGGAGTTACTTCCAGATCACAGCTAACTACCTGTAGCCAAGGAGCATAAGTCTGACTTGAGCCCACTCTTCCATTTCCTGAAGTGCATGGTGTTGCCCACTGTTTTTTTCCTCTCTCTGTGTTCTGTTAGAAGTCAATAAATGGCTTTTACCATGTAGCATCTGAGAAGATCAGAAATAATTCATCAGATCATCCCTTCTGAAAATGAACAAAACATAGACATCCAAGTATGCATCAAAAGCTTCCTATTTTCTTGTAAAGCAAACTATTACTACCTTTCAACAGCTCTGTGTAACAGTGTTGGATGGTGAAATTCTGATTTTGTATAGTATTTTTTCAGCTAGACATCAAAGAACTCTTCTTCCACCTCTTCTTAAGATGTTAAAGAATACCACAAAATTGAACCTTTTTTCTTCTGTTGAGAGTCTGTTTACAGAACAGCCAAATAGAAAATAGCATACTCTGCAAAAATGTGTTACATTTTGTGTGATAAATGAACACTATTGATTCTCCTATAGTGCCTTTCATAAAGATAATCTGTATATAGAAGGAGTCAATTAAATGCTGAAGAGAACAGAAAGGTTTAAGGCTGTTATTTACATTGGCATATTTCACAGGAAATATACTGAGAAAGCAGCTCAGGATTAACCATATCCCCTCCCATCTGTAAAGATTTATATGAAAGTCTTAAAAAATATCAGAAATGTAAAGAATCATAACAAACAATCAAGAGACCTGATGGATAAGAAATTGGCAAGTGATACCATGAAGCTCTCAGGACTCTGAAAAAGCTCTAGGGTCATTTAACTTAGGTTCAATGATGGAAAAGAAGTTTAGAGGATGAGAGAAATATTGAGAGTAATATTCCTTTCTGTAACTGAGAGGATGTTTCAACCTGTTCCATTGCAAAAAGATGGGAAAGATGATGGTAGGAAACATGAGTATAGTTCTGTTAAAGCATTGTATTTTCAGTTTATTCAGACAAACTGCCACAGAGAGAAACAATAAAGACTACCAACATTTGTGTACTATAATTGTTCTAAATTAATATAAGGACTTGTAAGAACATATTACAGCACTGAAAAATACTTATCAGTTTCATAAAATGGATTCTTTTGTGGCTAACTGAAACATGGTGTTACCACTTTTGCAATGGGCAGGGTTTCATTTATGGAATGAAGTTGGTTTTAGTTTTTGCTTTATGCTGAGTCGCAATGGCTAAGCCATTTAAGAGCTTTCTTTACATTTGCATACATAACTTAGATGCTTCAAAGTCTAGGATTGATTTCTACTTGGGATTTTGTTCAAGTCACTTTGGAAAGCAAAGCACAGGTCAGCATTCATCCTGCCTAGCTTCAATCATGGAAAAAAACCCTGAACCATCTAGTCTAATCTTGCTTTTAGGACTCTTCTATAAGGAACAGAGAGACAGAGAGAGAGGCCCTTCTATCTCACTGCTATAAGCCCCTTCCATCCCCAAGATCTCTTTCTTTCTACTCATACAGAAGAATACTTTATAATAGGGTTATTATTTCTGTTTTATATTGGTTGTATAATAATTCTTTACATGTCAGTCCAACTGTGAGCTCTGTGACGTTTGGATTTTATGGGGAGCTGAAGGCTCTGAAATCATGTAGATTTACAAAGAGTTTCAACATCCAGGTTCTGGTGGACTCTAGTGAAAATTAAAGACCTTTTCAGTATTTTATATCACTAAACTGCTACATTTAGAAAAAGAGCGTGAAATGCATCCTTGCTTTGGTACTTACATTAACTTCAGGAAATACGTATCATTTCAAGAGGAATATAAATCAGACACTAAATGATGGGACTTAGCAAATAACTTATCCTAGTAGGTGAATTTTTCAATGTTCAGATCTGTTAAGCTTTTTGGCACATTCACCTGACACATGTGACTGAAGAAACCTCAGAAGAGACTTTCATCTGGTTCTATAGTAACCACCATGGTTTTCATGTGTAGTACATAACCCTACTTTGATAATTTTCTCTACTTAGGAGGGGATCCATCAATATTTCTAATCTCCTCATGAACAGTTGCACTATTCTCCTTTTATATTAACATAAAATGTTTCAAAAATTTGCAAGTGTACCTAGTTAGTTAAGTGCTGATTCTCTAACTCTGACTAAAGCTTTTTAGGAGGTATTTTGTAAATTTTATTTTTCTTCCATGTCCTTATAATCTTACTTACAAAGAGTTACAAGTATTGAGTAACTGTCTGGAATCACTTTATGTAATAGTAAGCAAGACGGTCTTGTTTCTTTAAAATTTTTAGATTGCTTTCTGATTGTAAATACCAAATACATCCAAATTCCTCTATTTTACATCAGTAAATTTATTCCAATAGAGGAATTTGGATGTGATCCTGTTGCAAATTTCCCCCCGTGTCCTCCCTGCTATGTCTCCAAAACCTGCAGTTTTTCAAAGAACAAAATGCATACATTTCTCTTCAACTTTAGAGTGTTAATGAGTACTGGGTTTTATGGCAAAACTTTTTTAGTAAAAGTTGGCTCTTGAAAAACTTTCCAATTTAATTGGGGAAATTTGCTGTCTCTCTATAAATAGGTATGACTGTAGTAGCAGGAGTATAATCTTGCTTGTTGCTATTTGATAGCAAAATGAAAGGAAAGCAATGATAAAGAAAGAAAACACATCCCAATTTCCACATTCACTTTGTCTTAGCTGCCTACCGAGAGCAGATGTGCCAGTAATGGCAGTGTTTTCTACATGATGATATGTATTAGTAGCTCATAATGAGCTAAATGCCATTGCCAAAGAGTTGTCACCTCAATTCTTTCCCCAGTAATTTCACTTAGAATAAGTGAACGATGTAGTTTGGCGACATCCAGAGCTTATTTGAACAGCAGAAGAGGTTTATCTGCCCAGTTTCTCTCTTGTAATGTGACTAGACTTAATGTATATGCTCAGTACAGTCAGTCTTCAAATATGCAGTGCTTTCTTGAAAGTGTCAGGGGTATTGTGCATGGGGACACTCCGTTGCACAAGATGCCATACCCAGAAACGTTGTGGCTGTCATTTCCCACATTGCGCTAGGGAAAGCAAACCACCTGAAAGTGGGCTAAAACTACCATGTGAGATGCTTTAGCCGGAACAAGACATTATGTCTTGTTCCAGGCAGTTCTACAGTATTTGCAGAAGACTTCTAAACACAATTGCTTTTTCTGGTAGCTGTCCTCATCCCTTGACATTTCTGTTCTGTGCTTAGGTATACACAGACAAATATTAATATCTCATAACTTTCCATCACAAATACAGAGTTTTTACATTTGTTTGTAAATGTCAAGGGTACGACTGGTTTTGAAAGGCTTAAGTCTTGTCTCTTTGGAACAATAACACTGTTCTACATTTTACAGAAAAGTTACAAATAAAATAAAGTTGCAAATATCTGAAAAGTTTGCTAGAAACTGACAGGACACATGAAACTTTGAGCATGAAACACATGGACATACAAGAAACATTACCAGCACTTTCAAGATTTCTCCAAGGTCTGTGTTATTGCTTCGTAACTTCAAGAAGAAAGCAGGGTTGTCAGTGGATCTGGAGACCTGAGCACATTTCAGAGGGCCTTAGCACCACAGCGTGTTATATCTTCAGTGCTAACATTCACATACATTGTATTTTGCATATAGGCATTCTACAATGTATCATGCATAGGCGATTACATTAAGAAACATCATGCTATCAATAGCATATTTTGATTACATGCTGTAAGTTGGTTAAAATACTAATTTACTGAATTCTATAGTAAATCTCCCTCTGACTTCACAAGACCACTTTTCTTCGTTCTTTGACTGCAAAGCGTTAGTGCTAAGTCAGTAGCATCAGCAGCAGAGGATTGTGCTTTTGTAAGGTCCTTTTTAGAGGACTAGGGATTTTACCTGCATCCCTATTGTGTTTTGATGTTTGGGTTTTATTCCACTCTGGTCAATGACAGGACTCGTTTCATGTCAAAAGTAGTAAGAATTATTATCTGCATTTAGTTAAACTGTTTTACTATTACATAAAGAACTCTGTGGCCACCTGTGTCACCATAGCTGTTAGTAACTACTGTAAAAAAAAATAAATTCTATTTTCTTAATCTACTTAATTTAATCAGGTGGTCCCAGGTAATTTTCTAATGATTCAGTGATTTGTTTTTTATGGGCACATCCAGTTTCAGAGAAGATAAAGAATTTCTGTAATAAATGCAGAGGATTTCTGACAGACATAGGCTAATAACTCAGTTTTGGTAGAATGCAAAACTGTAAGGCACTAATCAGTTTACTCATCACTCTGAGTGTGTAGACAATTTCTTAATTGCTATGAATGAATACCTCTGGCAATTTGCCTCTGACTTCCAAAAATGATACAGTAGGCTTGAAGTTAAAAACACTGTCTTTATAAAGAGATATTTATGAGGTTAAGTAAAATAAAATGTAAATGTTAAAATAAAAAATATGAGTATCATGTGTAACCAGATCTGATATCTAATGAGAACAAACACTTCTCTGAGGTAAAGCCATTCACCGTAGGAGATCATAAAAGGAATACAAATACCCACTACTAGGTTAAAACATACATCCCATACACTGAAGTATACCTGGCTTCTTCCTCTGACAAATATTCTTTTTAAGGAAATCTATAGATGTGATGTCTGAAAGTATACACTGAAAGATACACTAAAGTATACCTGTCTTCTTTCACTGACAAAATGTATTTATTAAGGAAATCTGTAGACATCATGTCTCCAGCATCAGTGCAGCTTTTGGCATAGTCCCCAGAAAAAGAGATGTTCTATGGTTTGAATTAATTAATTTTGTGTCTTCTGAACTGTTCAAAGTAGACAGATAGAACAATACATCCTTTGCTTTAGGCAAAAATGGACAGCAAATGTTAAAGAACTTGTTCCCTTTTCTGTAATCTGAGTACCTGAGTTTGCTCTGCCATCTCAAAAGCGAATCACCCATAATAAAAGACAAAGCTGATTATCTGTTAACTTCATTCTTAATGAAGTAATAGAAATATAATTCTTACAGAAATCAATACAGTATATATCACTGGACCTCAGTAAGAGTTGGATTGTGTCCCTAGTTGTTTTAGGAATAAGAATCACTGCTTTATTATGAAAACACCAGCAAATTCTTAAGATAAATAAATAATAATAATACTACTAAAAAAAAGGCAGCAGTTCAAGGTAGTTGAATGTGAGAGAACCTTTTCTTGAATGAGAAATTTATAAGCTTTGGTCAGATATAAAATTTCTCTCTGGTCTGTTGTGCTGCAGACATGAATTTTGGAATCAGTTTTGCTGTGAACTTACTGTACAGCCTACAATTGAGAAGCATTCTAAACTCTCCATTTCCTATGTTATTTTAGCACATTATGTCAAGGAAAGGACAGCAAATAAAAGTAGGATGAATATCAATAGTTATTGTGAGTAGAAAACATGAAATGCATATCATGAGGAGCAGGCACACTAAAGAGATTAGTCTAAATATCAATATTAAAGTGAATTTCCAGTTTTCAAGGTTAATGAGATATATTTATATATTCTCGAATCCCTGATTATATTAATATAGTTATTCTTTTTTTCATTACATATCCTTGAATTTTCACAATAATTATTTGGTTTATTTAAAAACATAGCTGTTTTTAAACACATACAATTTCTGTAAATTGCTTATTTTTGAATGGCTATCAAAATCCCCACCCACAGAAATCTGCTGTTATGTTATTAAAACATTACTGATGGTGATGTTTATTCTCCATCTCGATGTCTGTCAAACAAAAATAAAGGAAAAGCCCAAATGGATCAGCGTGTGGTCCATCCAGTCCAGTAGTAAGTCTCCAGCAGTGAAAATAGCAGACGGAAATAGAAAGAGGATATTTAATGTGCAAACGAGGTCATTTTATGCGGTCCATTTCCCTCATGCTTTCACAGCACTCACAATTTTTACACTACCCAGATTTTTTAACATCCATATTTGAACTTGTTGCTCAAGAACTTGTTTAATCCCTTTTTTTCAATTCCCTGATGTTGTCTCTGCATCCTCTGTGACAGAAAGATCTGGACATTCACTAATCACTAGTAAAATTCTCATGGTTTTATCTATCTTAAACCAAAATATGTAAGCACATGGCTGCAAGACATGTATGAGCATGAGATTTTCAGTAAAGAAGCTCATGCTTCTGTTGAGAATAAGATCTTTTTCATTCCTTCAAGCTTCTGGTCCGTTGCACCATTCCAGGAGTCACTTATTCTTATCATCATTATAAAGGTAACAACAGGCTCCAAACCAATATGACCTGAGGGGAAAGACTCATTGTACCTTTGTAATACATGGGAAGTCTGCCTGTGTCATCCTGTTATTTCCACAACTTCAGCAATAAGCATATGGTTAGATGTGCCCCTCACAAACAAGACTGCCTCTGAATTCCCAGAAATGTCAGTTTCATATTGTCTCTACTGCAAATCCTGCAGACTTGGCATGAATTTATAATAATATGCTAAGTGATCTTGAGGAGAATCTTTTGCTCTATTTACTCTTCCATCATTTACTTTAAAGTTGGGGAAATCATCCTGCTTGTCTTGCTTTGACCATTAGGTACACTAATAAAGTTTCCCTATGTCTCACTTTAGGTACTTAAATTCTCAAATTTAGAACCTTAAATTCTTCTTTGGTCCTTAAATTCCTAAAATCGTAGCCTTAGGCTTTTAAGAAAGCCAGAAGACTGGGAGCTGGCTTTATAATGCGTTGATTCAGTCTGGTGTGGTTTTTGAGGCAGTAGCAACAGTACTGGATCAGAAATCATGTTACAGAAACTCTGATTTTAACTCAGGGTGATATTGTATTTATAGGTGGGAAAAAAAAAAGGCAAGAAAAATCAGCATTCATTAAAGTTTTTATAGAATTAAGTATATCTAATTACATTAGCAGAAGTGCATTTTTATCAGCTAATATATATCTGAGTTCTGTAGGATCAAATTTAGGTGCTTCTGAAATGAAAAGAAAATTTTCCTTTTGATTCCAATTGGAAATATATTTACTCCAAAACATGATTGCTTCATGAGATAACTAAAATCTTGAAATTAGTTTACTGTAAGACATTGTGTCCTACAAAAACGTTTGCTCCTGACAAAATTTTCACCCATGATTTTACACAGATGAACAAGAGATCAGCTGTTGCTGCAGCAGTGATGAATTTGGTCCCAAGAAATAAAGATTTCATCCTGACAGTACATCCTTGTTGAGGAAATGTTTGTGAATCCCTACTAAATATCTAAGATCTTTCTTGTTTTCTTCTAAAGACATAATTGCAGTAGTTTCACTGGGTTAAGATAGTTCTTTAGGCTTTTACCTGAGTGCATATTATAGTTTATATTTATAGAGAATACAGTTTAGCAGTCTTCTTATCCTCAGTTTCTCAATACCTGTGCACTGTGTGAACATTACTGCAGGTCATGTTGTTTCTTAATTTGTAAATAAACCATGAGATTTGCCACCCCTATGGGAAGCTGTACTTTGCCACAGACAGCACAGCAGCAGAGCAAACTGCACCTCTCTGATTTTTGAGATCTCTTAAACCCTCATGGAGACAAGAATATGAAGCCTGATGCGACCAGGAGAAGAAGAGTTCAGCTCTGGGTGATGGCTGATGCTTAAGCATGTCACTAGCTCATTTCACTTCAGTAGATCGGAATAAATTACTGTGATTCTTCATGTGTTTAAAGTTAAATGTGTATTAAGCACTTTACTGCATCAGGACTGAAGTGGTAAATCCCTAATCCTTCTGCACATCCCAGCACTGGAAATTGCCTGTGCTTGAAAGAGCACACCCAAGCCTGGAGACTTAAATGATACAGCAAAGCCAGTCAATGGATTTTCCCTCCTTGCATTCACTTAAATGTTGTTCCTGGTTTCAGTAAAATAATAAAAAAAAATATTAACCTCTGAGGGACTGGGTTTGTGCCTTCTAGAGCCCAACTTGATGCAGGTAATGTTTTATTAGGGGAAGTAAGGCAAGGAAGGGAATGAGCATCCTCTGCACTCAGCTGCTGAACTGCTTCTTGGAGGTCATTTCTGCCTCTTCTTTGATGATCCTATCAGTGTCCACTATGCTTGCTCCCCTGGAAGCAGCATTTTCTGTGTTTGGAAATGTCACCTGAGAGGTCAGTGCCAGAAAGCCAGGCAACAAGGGTACCTCAGCAGCTGGGCTGACAGAAAAAAACCACCTCTGTACTGCTTAGAATACTAATATTTGACAGGTAGCGGACACTAAACAATACCACTATGAACAAGTAATCTCTAATGTTCTTTTAAAGCATTTTCTTATTTGCTAAAATATGACTCCAGCTTCCTTCTGCTGCCAGGCCTGCCCATCATGGTGAGGAGGGAGCTATGGTCCTGGGCTGCCAGGGCTGAAATTGGTGATTCGTCTCCTTAGGGCTGAGTGATAAAAGAGGGACATGTACCATGATGGCTGGAGGCCAGGTTATGGGGCTGCAGGTGGGGTGTCCCCAGCCTGGGCTGCAGTCAGCACCACACCTGTGGCATGTTTCCCTGTCAGCTTTTAATGGCTAACAGGCACCCTCTTGCCCTTTGCTGGCCCAAAATGGGAGCTTTTTTGTGAGCAAATGTGGGAGCATGGCTATAATCTTCTGCAGCATCTCCCCTTTTTCACTACCTCCTGTCCCTGCCATGGCCCAGGAAGGGCCCAAGCGTGTAGCATTTTGGAGGTAAGCTTCTAAGACATTTTACTATGTTTCTGAAACAAGGTTGAGAAGGGAAGGATTAAGTGATAGAGAGTTGTTGTTATTCTGACAAATAAAATGTGGAAGTGAGATCCTGACTTGTAGCTTGTTAGATCTTGTGCAAAATGTGCATGTATGGCTCAGAAGTGTTTTGGTTGAGGGGGAGAGAGGAGTCAGTGAGTCCTAACTAAGAGAAGAGATGAGGTAAAACTCTTTGTAAAATCTCTAAAGAAAGAGGTAAGGTCTAGTCACAAGGTGTAAATTGTACTCTCCTCAAAAGGTAAGTGTTTTTGGCTTAGAAGCCAAATGATTTTTCATAAAAGTACCTGGTTGCTGCTCTTCTCTCAGAGCATTGGGAATGAGCCAGGTTGTGCTGCTTCTTGGGGGTTTTGTATTTGTAGTGTTTTTCTTCAAGAAAAAAACCCCAAACTTCTCTTGCTCTTATAAGTGAAGAGAGAAGCTCTAGTTCAGCTCTTCAGAATATTGAAAGTTTTAGTCTGAAATTAGTTCAAAACCATTCATTCTGAGCTATGTAAGAAAATGAAAACTTTAATATGGTTGGATATAGATAAGGAACAGTATTTGTGACTAGGATAATACATACACATTTATCCTGACTCTCTTTCTAGTTGCTTGGGCACCATTCCTGATAAAGTGTGTGGAATAAGCTGTAGTTTGCATGTGAAGATAACTGTAATGGCTGACACAAACAAAATGTGCACGTAAAACATCATACTTAATTTATACAGAGGTAAAATTTTAGTTTTTCACCAAACTCCACATTTTAAAGTGTTACAATTTTGCTTAAATAGTTGGATTGATTTTATAAACTTGTAATTGCAGAATTCTTCTATTCAAGCAAATGATGGTGTATTTTGTTAGTGCACTCCTAAAATTATTCCTGTAGTCCTGTCTTTACCATCTGCATGCCACATTTTTGAGAGGTATTGTAGCTTCTCTCCAGGGTTCTAGCTGGCTCTCTCACTCTCCATATAATCC
Source organism: Ceryle rudis (assembly GCA_033439905.1). Taxonomy (NCBI): domain Eukaryota; kingdom Metazoa; phylum Chordata; class Aves; order Coraciiformes; family Cerylidae; genus Ceryle; species Ceryle rudis. The sequence continues at coordinate 15,795 of JAAGNO010013304.1, read as the reverse complement.
TTCTATCTGTAAGCAGACCATAGCACAGTACATTTTTGCTGCAGTAAAAAGAAAATAACATTTAAAAAAACCCCACAACAATCCTGTGTGTGAATTTTTAAGTGAGCAACAAAAAAATGTGTGCCCTGTGACTTCCTTGTATTAAAATAATTGCTTTTCATTTATGTGGTACTTGCACCTAAACTTCCAAGTTCTGAGGAACAGAAAAGAAAAAGATTTCATGCAGTCTAACTTCTAAAGAAATAACATCAATGAAGAACCCTTTTATTGACTACTCCTCCGCACAATAAACAAAGACTTTGAAAGCAAACAACCATGTAAAGCAGTCCTAGTTGAATGGGCTACCGCTTCTCTTGAAGACATCCTACCTGAAAGCTGCTTTTACAGCATGCCTCAAGGCAAGCTTAAAGTTCACTCCTGGTTTGGAAGAAAAACACCTGATATGCCTATTCCTACTGTGGATTGTTTATTAGCTGGATGGATGTTTGCGAAGCAAAGAAGTAAGGTGGTTTGCCTCTTCTGCTAAGCTTGGTCAGCCATTCTGGTGCCCATTGGTCACTTCTCTACTTTTCATATACGTTATTAACAGAAAATCTGTCTATAAATGAGTGACTGCAAGACTCTTGTTTCTTTCTCTGTATTTCAAATTAGATTTTCACCCTAGTCTTTTTGGACTTGTCAGCAATACTGGAAAACTTGAGCCAACAAAGAGCAGGAGCTGGGCAGGAGAGGCTAAAAGAATTGCTACTTAAGTTCTCTATGAAAGGGCAACAGAAATTCTGTTGTTTTTGCCTCCGAATGGGGAAACAAGTCCTTTAGCCATACATTAAAAGTTATGGTTTAAGATGGATAATATCCGTAACTGTGGTGACATAAAGCAATGTGAGGAAGGCAGGATTCAATGGGTTGCATGGGTATTTTAGTGTTCTGTGTTTATGATAATTATTTTTTGAAGAGCATAGGTTACAGAATGTGGCAAGAATGGAGCAGCCCCTGGAGCTGTTTCAGCTGGTTTTAAGGGTAACGCAAGTCTGAACACATGAATATTATTTTTACAGTGGCCCCAAATAGGGGATGTTGCAGTGACATAACCTAGTGGTCACAAGCAAGGCAGTTCTGAAGTGAAGCCCTGTCAAAATATATTTGGAAAGGCAGTCCCAAAGGCTTATATCTGGTTACTGTCCTTAACAGTGACCTCTGAAAGGAGCTATGTGTGGTAATACCATGGTAGATGGCTGTAGCTATTCAGTAAAGCATTTCTGCATCTATGATAGAGAACATCAAAGAATTTCTTGCAGCTTTCAAGGCTTTATAGAGCAGATGTGAATTTAGATTAATAACCTCAGACCTCTTTCACCTAATCATTCCTTGACTGGCTTTTAGCTCCACTCAGCTAATTTAAACTGCTACAGTTTAAGGGCACAGCCTTGTAGTTGCCATTAAATAAGGTGTCTGCCAGCTAAGAATCTGGAGCTAGCAGTTACATTATCCTAATTAACAAGTGAGCAAATTTATAAAATCTAATCAATTCCACTGCATCTGCTATTGCAGATGAGCAGCTCACTGTAAACAAATAAGGGTTTGTCAAGTTTCTGTAGGCAGAAAAGGTATCTGTGTGTGTGTATATATGTGCATAATATTTGGGGGAGGGAGTGAACTGATTCCACTTACTCTGTGGCCAGCTAGTTGATACTTATATTACAACTTGTGGAGTCTCTTTAATTTTTTTTTTTTTAAAGCTGGTTTTTGAGCCATTAATTCAGTACAACTGTCATAATTTGCAGATGAAGCACAGTTACGGCTGTAACTGCATTGTGTGTATATATATACTAGAGTCAAAGTAAACTGCCTCACACTGCTGGGTCACTCATTCTGCTGCTTCTGATGTGGTTTTTTTTGCTTTGTATTATTTTCTGGAAAAGAAAAGTCCATCCTGACAGTATTTAATGTTCTTAAATTTAAAACATTCCTGGATTTTCTAGGAATAGCTATTGTGTGTAAATATACATACTGATATGGAGCTACTGCAGAGAGTATAGTCAAGTGCTACCAGGATGATGAAAGGACTGGAGCCTCTCTCATATGAGGAAAAGCAGGGAGAGTTGGGACTCTTTAGTCTAAAGAAGAGAAGACTTGAGGGAGTCTCATCAATGTGTACGTATATTTGAAGGAAGTATGTAAAGATGGAGCCAGGGCAGTTCCACCATAACAACTTGATGAAGTCAATAATTTCAGATGTAGTCATAACTCTGGTTGAAATTTCAGCAGTGCTGTGAGATTAACACTCTTCGGAGAAAGTCATAGGATCAGCAAAGAAAATAGCCAATACCTTTTTTTTCATATGAAAAATATCTTTACAGATAGCACACTAGTCATTATTGTCCTCTAAATCATTGACTAATCAGTCTCAAGGGGAAGGAGAGTGTGACTTCACTGAAACACAAAATAAAGTTGAAACTGAATTTTCCCAGATGATTTTTATTTTGAGAGGTGTGGCAGGATCACACTGTTGCTGTATAGTTGCAGCTGACTCCGATGCATTTTTTTCTGTCCAAAATGTCTGAGAAGTTTTCCTAATATGCAAAAAAAAAAAAACCCAAAAAACCAAAACCAAAACACCTCTCCACGAACAACCAAAAAAAAACCCAACCAAAAAAACACCCAACCCCAAAACAAACCCAAACTCTTCCTCAGCCCTCAAGAATAGTTATAAGCAGAATATATGAGGCAAACAACACGTTATTTATATGGGTATTTTTTTGAACAAAGCTGTGGGAAGATGTAAACCAGTATTACTTTAGCTCCTCTGTGAAAAGCTAAAATTTTTGCAGAGTAAACATTTATTTTGGAGAATAATGAACAAGAGCAAGTGCATGGAACAAACTTCTGCATTACACAGAACATTATATATAGAATAGCATTACAGTAGAATTTATTTGAACTGGCCCACCAATGTGGGTTTGAAGTTAGTGATATTGTGGTCATGGTGCCCATTCAGTGACAAGGTCTGTAGACCACTGATGCTTTGTCCTGAAGGTACAAGAGATATATTTTAGTAAGGTAAAACACAATAGTTCGAAACTAAGTTTTACACTGTAAAAGAACACAAACGGTTGAACCAGGAATAACAAGTGTATCTTGATGCAAAGGAAGACATGCTTTATTTTTTTATAAGAAATGTGTAGATCAAATAGCAGTTTTCTAATGAAAATATAATTTTAAAGCTGTTAAATATTATGTTATTGCCATAGAAGCATTGTTAAAAACTATTTTTTTACAAGCAGCTCTTTCACTTCACAACAGAAGTGTCTAAAGTAGAGTTGGCCTTTGAGCCAGTCAGCCTCTCAACTGTAATAATCTAATTTTTCACTGGTTGAGTGTGTAACCTCGGCCTTCAAGCTATATTTTGTATGGATGTTTCTTGTCAGACTTCTTCAAAAGGATTAACCCACTCTGATTTACACTTGAGATTACAGCTGAGATTCTGGCTTTTGCTTCTTGATATACAAGTTAATAAGAAACTGGAATAAGGAAAGTGACTTATGAGCAGCTCTTCAAAAACTGTGGAATAGTATTTGTTTTGTTAAACATGGAAGATATATATATATATACACTACTTTTGGTTTATGTGTGTATATATATATATAGAACAAAAATCAATCAATCATTGAGGGACAATTAAACATTTTCTGACTTGTTTTTTTAATGCTCTGTCTGTTTCAATACCTGGGATATTTTTTACAAGGCAGTGTCACTAAGCAGTAGATCTGCATGGGTAATTCAGTAACTAGATTACTCACTACATGTAGCAAGTCAAAATATCCAAGAGAGAATTCTTTCCATATTTAAAGGCTTTGTCCATTCGGAGGATTTTTGGTTGTGGTGCTTGTGTGTTAGCTGCTGCTGATCGTGTCCTATGCTCTGTGTTCAAAATTTAGTTTCATATGTTAAATTGTGTTTTGGCAGATGATCTGCTCTGTTTAAATGACTAATGACTGCTACTTGTTGTTCCTGATGTATGTCTTGGATGAGGTTTAATTTAACAGTAGCATTTGCATGTGTATATGTTTGTTGCACAGAAAACGCATAGCTCTCCTTGACTACTGCTTTAATTGAGCCTAGGCAAAGCAATTGCCAGCACTGCTGTATGAATCTCTCATATCATGCAGGCCAGTTTTAGCATGAGTATGAAAGTGTATGAGCTGTGCTTTTTTTCCTCTTCTATCAGAATGACTTATGTTCACTTACCACTCAAATTATAAAGGGACAAAAGCTTAGCTAGTGTTATTTAACTGTTAAAATTTGATCAAAGGCTTGAGAAAAGTGTGCTCTTCTCCCATCTCTGTAGGGAGATATAAAGACCCGGGGCTGCTGCTGAACTGTGCTTTGTATCAAGTCTTTTGAAGTCTGTGGTCTCACTGAAGGAATAAAGCTCTTTTGCCAATGCTGGGGCTGTCATGACAGTGAGCCCCATCTTTCTCAGCTCCTCAGACTGCTGAGCAGATGATGCTTGGATGGAAAATGAAATACTATTTTTCTAAATGGTGTTCACCTTGCTTGTTATATGAAACTAGAGTACTGTGATACTGGAGAAAGCATATGATTGTACTTTATCAGAGACAGGATTTTTTTCCACTCTTATGTTGTCCATTCCAAAAGAATGGTTGCTTAGACTTGAACAGCAGGGAGACAATCAAAATTTTACCATACTAATTGGACAAGCTTGGAATTCCTGGGATTGCAAGTGGATCATTTGAAAATGCATAGGATGATAATTGAAGGCAAATTAGCAATTTGTACACCAAGTGTTCTGAATTTGATCAACAAAGGAGAGGAGACAAATATCTTTTCCATTCAGACAAAAAAAGTTGGAAGTGCCAGACTAGAAAACTCTAACACAGAAGAAGTTTACTTGTGATATATTGATATATCTCAAATTAATCAGGAAAACTTGCTCACTGGGTACAATCCTATCAGGTGTTTGTATTCTAATAAGAGTTCTGAAAGATTTTCTTTTGTTAAACCTTTGCAATAGCTGCATCCATAAATACTGACCAACCTGCATAAACCCTGCTTTTGATTATAGACTATCTGCTGAAGAAATGTAAAGCAGTGTGCTTTTCCCTCGTTATTTAGTTACAGGGCTGTATACAAAGGTAGGTACAAAAGAACCTACTCAGTTGAAGATATTTTTTTTTACATAAGATTTCTTATTTATAAAATCATGACAGAACTGTCTATTGCAGTACGCTGTAGCAAACAATAGAATGATGAGGCTCTTGTGCCCTTAACTTCTGGAAGGTCTGCTGTTTTATTCAAGTGGCAATTATACATCTTTGTTCAGCATATGTATAGCTTTTGATTTTTTTTTTTTTGCAATTAAATGTTTTCATGAAGAAAAACAAGGAAAAGAGAAAGAATAGGTAATAGACCATGATTTACTTGTCTGTGAGTTTTGATTATATAGTGGATGCTCCAATGCAGTTAGTTGTGGCTTAGTTCTAAGCATTGTCAAGTAATGTCTCCTTTACATCTAAAATGCTGAATTTCTTTCTGATCAGGTCCCCAGATTCTAGGCTTTAACAGTCGAAAAACATTTCCATCTGTGTAATTTTGAACACCACTTGGCATGCTTTGAAAAGCATTGAAAAAGTTTGAAAAACACAAATATTTTAGTTTACTAAATTCTTTTTCTTTGTGCTTTTATTTCCCTTCTATATAGATCAAAATGAATTTAGCAACTGTCACAAGTCTGGTGAATCTTATTAGAGGGCTTTTGCTTAAATGTTGAGAGGATAAAATAAGAGACATGCTGTTATTTTTAAACTGTTTCATAACAAGCCAGATGATTCCTGTAGCATTGCTTTATGAATAGCAATTGTGAAATAGGACAAAGCATAAATCTGCTAATGTGCATTTAATCACAAAAATAAAATATCTGGACTGTATTCTGTCACGTTCATGTGATGGTACTCACTGAATGCAAATAAAACAGCAGGAAGATGATCATAGGTGGGAGCTCCTCTACTTTTAATTAAGTTAAAACCTTATTTGTTATATAGTGGCTGCCTGTCCTCTGACTGGTTCAATGCTCAGACTTGCACTCTTCTGCTGTCATAGTATTTATTAACGGCATTCCATTATCAGAAACTTAGTGATTGACCTAGGCTGGTTTCACAACCTGAATGTATAAATCATATGCTTTTTAATTTCTTTTAAAATATATTAACATTTTTTATCAGATTATCTCTTAAGTGGCTATATCTATCCAGGAATGCACATTAATATAGAATTGGCATTGCCATTGAGTATTCTTTGAAATAAATACTTGTGCAGAGCTAGGTCTGTTTCTGAGCCATTTGTTAAGCAAATTGTAAAACTAGCTTGTGAGCAGGAACCCCTGTCTATGTGATCAGCATAGGTATTGCTTATTTCCCTCCCCACTCTAAAGTTTAGTAACTTGGGAATTTATTCATACGTTCAAGAATACCCAAGTCAAGTCAGTTGTCGAATCTCTAAATGGATTGAAAGCTGAGAAGCAGAACAGCTGATTTACTGAAAGTTTTCTTTATTTTCATTCTCTTATCCATTTTAAATTCAAGGTTCTTTGGGTAGATTATTTTTTTTTTTGTTTGTCTCCAGTTACTTTGCAGTGAGCACGTGGTTTTACAACCCTCTCCCTTATGTGTAGTACAAATGTTTTCTGAGTTCTTCCGCTTTGCAATTTGGACCTGAAGATCTTTCAGATAAATTACTCAGCTTCTAGCTTGGTCATTCTGACTGAAAAAATTGTGCATGTTAGGCATAGCACTTCGCTGCTCATAAGGAATTGCAGACTATAACACTATACTATGCAGAATAATCCAATATACTTCCAGTACAGAATAAATCTATTGCAAATGACACTTTCCGGTAAAACCTTGCAGTACTACCAAGCTATTGGCAGTCCAGTTGTGTTCTAGAGGTGGGTCCAGGATGAACAAGGGAAGAACTGAAGTGTCTCAGGGCCAAACTTGAAGATAACTGAAAAAATTCACTCTTTACATGGGAGCTGGAGCTCTCCCATCAACAAATATATTCCAACACTTCTCATAATACCACATCCATGCCTCTTGAAATCCTCTCGTACCTCTTCATATCTGTTCAGCAATATTGGCAGAATCCAATCATTGTATCTCAATATATCACTTTTGTGTGATTTCATTTAGGTTCATTGTTAATTTTGAGCCTTTTCAGACTTCAGTGTTGCTTTTTTTGCACTTTTCATCCTTTTCTTTCCATTCCTTTAAGTGAATCCTTGTTTTACTTTCTATCCTGTCAGAGCTGTGTGTTCTCTAGTTTCCTATGCCCAGCAACATTCTTGCAGATACTGTTTTCATATATGTCACTTTACCCACCTTCATGCCATGTGCATCCTGTTCATCCTGTGAATCTTCATCTCTTTCTGACCCTTCTTTATCAAAATTTATTTTTCAATTTCCTAAAAGTTTTATTAAAAGTGGTCTGTTTTTTTTTCTTTGCTGTCTTTAAGTCATATTTCATTTTTCTGCATGGAGACTATCACTTAGACAAATCTTGTTGCGTTTGGGTACTTTTGAGGCTTGTATTATGTTACTTTGTTCAGTGGGCATAATAGCTGTACCACTTCATGTAGAATAACATGGCAGTTCTTAGTATTTGAATTATCTGTTCAATAAGTCATTGTACGTTCTTAATAGTAATTTTAATTAAGACACACCATGTCTAAACTGAAACTCCAAAATAATTCTCCTTCATGTTCAGCAATGCTTAAAGCTGTTATGAATGACATGCAGCTTATATTTCCATGGATAATAAATAATAATTGGAGGGAAAATAAAGTTGGTATTTTAACAACATTTCAAAACTAAATGAAGGCAAATTAGCATTCTTCAGATGAAAAGATTAATGTGAATATTTACTGAGGATTTTTTTGTTGTTTTTTCCTGTCGTTTGACTTTCAAGCGTATTAGAATGACATTTTCTACCTGTTTGGCATTATTTTTGCTCAAGATAATACAATTTTGCTACAATTCTGTCATGAGATTATATAGAGAAGATGAGAGGGGTGTAGAACTGGGAAGTAATTATTTCTGAGGCTCAGTGTGCACTGTGGTACTAATTGGCTCTTGTGTTTGTAGCACGCTGAAAACTTGCTAGGTTATTTCAATAGATATTCCTTCTAATTTCTGCTTGATTTCCAGGAGGTATTTGGCTTACAGAGGTGGAAGGGAGAGATAGAAGTAGAGGAGGGAAAAATAGAGAGAAGAGATAGGACGGTGTGAATCGGATTTTTTCACTTGGTCTAAAAATTTATTATTAGTGGGAGAGGAAGAAAAGAGATAAGGCACTGACAAAGGAAAGTAACCCAGCTGTATAGACTGCTAAGATTTATTCACAGAATGAAATAAAGATACTCTGACTTGTTCAACTGTTACTTTAGGCTATTGTTACTGTAGTACCTAAGGATTTGGCTGAGCTTTGTTAGTGTCTCCATCTAAAGATGCAAATTTATCCTATTGTCTTTAGTAAGATTATCTGCTGTAGGCTGTTAGGGAGAACTTTCTTTTGATTCCTCTTGATTTTCTAGCATATGACTACTAAGTATTCGAACTAGTTATATATAAATTGAGCTAGCAATATAGTGGAGATAATGACTACCTAAATTAGAAAGAAGTTAAAGGGAAAAGAAACCCATCGGTAAGAAAACAGATCTTTTCATGTGAATATCCATGCTGTTCAGGAGTAGAAGGATGCAAATATTTTAACTTTTCTGAGTTTTCAGCTGGCTAGTTCTCTATGTGGGCATTCATGACTGGTGCTCAAACTTTGACCTTTATTTGGAAGTCTGCAGAAATCTCATTATACAAGACAGATTAGTATAGCATAATTTTGCTAATCAAAATATCTTGCACCTCCCCTTTAAATGTCTTGCTGTCCAAAAAAATATTCCGATTGTCTTGCACTTAAAGCACAATGCTACCCTTTGTATATTCTTTGAAGACTGGCTATTTCTGAAAATAGCTGATGAAAATTTTGAACTTAAACCCCACATGGTGATTTGTATCTGTGGACTTACATGGGTCAATATACAGAACTGGAGAAAGTTTGAAGCTTTTTAATGTCATTTTTTTCCACTTTTCATCTAGCTCAAAATTTAGGTCCACCTGTCTCAAACTTTTTCCAACTAACTTTAATTTCAGCTAAAATCGGCTGTTGATCTCTCTTTAGCAAAGAATTTCAGGAAAAACTATTAAATAATCCCAAAATAGCTATAGGTATTTCTAATGGAAGTGCCATGTCAGATAACAAAATTGACCACAAATATTCTACTGCAGAACAAGAAGTGCTATGCTAAAGTGCATGCAAGTATTTAAATATCATACTTCAATATAAAGTGTGTATTTTAACCCCGAAAGACTTTTAAGTATCATTGAACCTTACATAGTAAGTGCTTCCAAAAATGGGAATGTGCTGTTCTGCATAGTTTGCATATTATTCATTAATCATAGTTAATGTGCTTAAAGGCATATTGACATGTTCACTTGAATTGCTTGATCTGTTTCAAGGGCCTTTTAGCAAATAAAACCTTTTATCTTGTAATGGAAATATTCATCTTCTGATGCATAAAGAATTTATCATTCTATGAAATATGATCACCTTTTTCATTCAAATTGTGTCCAACCAGGCTTGCATAAGCTTATATTTTAAAGTATTTTTATAGTGAACTTTCAATAAGTGTTCCTGACCATTGAAGTGAGACATCTTGCTGCAGCACTGGCATCCTTTATAATGAATATACCACTGTGGATCATAGAAACATACTTAAATTTTTATGGTGCTTTTAAGTTGCTGAATTCTCAATTTTTTGAATAATAATAACAAAATCAGCATATGTCATCTGAGTTCCTTGTAGCTGTGAATCATTTTGCAGCCCAAGAATGTGGGCTCTGTTTTTTTTATCAGGTATGACTGCCTGAGGAATCTAGCCCACTAGCTACCAGTGTATTGAGAAAATGCACTGTTCTGCTGAAGGATTTTGCTTTGTTGGTTTGAGTGCTGCTCTAATAAATGATAATTCCTTGTTTTAATGCCATTTTGCTCTAATTGAAAAGCACTCACCCACTCACCCCCAGTCCTAACAGCATAAACATTAAAACTTAGTAATTGTGTTCAGTAGTAAAAGTTTGAGCTGGTTATAAAAGCAGAATGCAGAAAATATTAAAAAGTTATATTTTAATCTTAAAGGCCATGATTCTAGCTTGTCCTGTAGCAGTGAAGCTATTTTGAATTCCTGCTCTTTTATCCTGTTTTGTTTTCTCAACTGTTGTGATACAACTGTCTGTGAGCTTGGCCATGCTCACCAAAGGGTACTTCATTCTCCATGATTTCTCTGATGTAGTTTAACAGAACTGATAGAAGTAATTCCTGAAAATGCTCTACAGCCATAACCTGTAGATCAGAGGCAAGAAAGAGGGGTTTCTCCAGCTTTGATGTCAAAGAAATCATGTCATCAATCTGCTGGAGTCTGTACCTCTTAGTAATTTACAAACTATTTCCACATCATCATTAGACTTGGGATTGAATCTGTATCCATGCCCATTTCCAAAAGATTTGGGATAAATTTGGCATATTTCTCATTGTCAAGAAACTACACTAATTTCATGCAAATGGATTATTGCTAGTTACTCTGCAGAGGGAAATGTTTTTGTCCCCTAAAACAGATGCAATTTAGACGTCATTTGGAGGCACTAACAAGATCATTTATATTGCACCACTGTATATAAATTCCTGCTGTGTCAACAGGGAAAGTGAGGAAATCATGGACAAAGCTGACTAAGAGGTTATTTCTCTTTTTTTCTTTTTTTTTTTTTCCTTAATAAACTGTAACTTTTCAGTATCTCTTCACAAATCAGAATAAGAAGCTACCATTTTACAGCAAAGTGATGAGAAATTTAAAATATCACAGAAAAAAAAAGATTTACAGGGGAAGAAGGAAGTTGGAAGTGTCAAACTGATGTGAGAAATACTGTAGCTGCGGAACAGCGTTTCCTAAGAGATAAGGAACATCTGCAGAGTGAAGTCGGCCAGCATGGAATGGAGCCATGAAATGTCAGAAATAGACTTTTATGAAGCATCAGGCGGATTTGATGCAAAGTTTGTGACAGTCTGTATTTCCTTGGAGAGCACACCCATTTTACCTGCCTTAATCTCAAAACCTGGTATTTCCTTGATTCTATTTTGCTTGGTGTATTTTGTTTGTTTGTTTGTGGTTTAGTTTTTTTTGTGTGTGTTGGTGGGTTTTTTTATGTTTATAATTTTTATTATGGGAGGTTTTTAAGCATGGGGTGGTTGGTGTGTTTTGGTGGTGCCATTGTTGTGTTTTGGGTTTGTTTTTTTGGTTTGTTTACGCCTTTTTTTTTTTTTTTTTTTTTCACCATTGGGTGGTGGTTGTTGTTTTAAATCTTCTGGGAAAGCCATTCAAGACCATTTCCACTGAACTTACATTTGTGTTGGACACTATATGGGATTTGTAAGAGGTGTTATACAATGCTTCCAAAAGTCTAATGTCAAGTTACAAAACAATGAATGCTTTTCCCCTTTACAGATTTAGTATGGAGGAAACTATAATCTGTATTCTTTCTTCTAAGAGAAGAAATGTACAGCAAGGTTTGCTGCTGTTATTTTGAGTGTTCAGGCGAGGGTCTGTCTTAACAATTTTTTTTCTGCTGTGTTCATCTTCTCAGAGTTGTTCTGTGAAATGAGGCTTTCTGTTCTGCAGAGAAGCAGAAATGTTTCTACTCATTTTCCCCACTCTCCAGCCCCTTTATTGCTGAAGTGCAGAGGAGGTATAACACACACAGTAAGGAATCAACTGATGCTCTGAAATCATACTTCAGTAACTGGGGGATTTTTCTTTTACTACAGTAGAAAACACTAAAATGATTTTTTAAAAATATTTTGGTATACAGTTTTTCATTATACCATAAATCCATCAGAGAATGTTTCAGCTAATTTGTAGTTAAACTTAGGTTTATGTTACTAAAGTGTGTTCGTTGCTTTTTCCCCACAAAATTCTTGACTGATACAACCAGCTTGGTTGAGGATTTATGTGAAAAACTAGAAATGTGTGCAATGCATAGATGCCAAACACAGGCTTACTACAGCCTGTTCTTCTAAAGCATTTGCTTCTCTATACATAAAGAACTAAGTAGTATAAGATCATCCAGCTCTTGTAAACTCAAGAGTTGTTGTTGGGCTATAGGAAGCTGGGTGAATATTTAGTTAAATTGGTATTTGCTGATAACACTAGTGATGGTTGAAGTCAGCATCTGTTTGTCAAGTCTGGTGGGTTTTTTTGTTTCTTCAAAACAGAAGGTTAAACTAAGTTGATGCTCCTACTGAATGAACTAATTTACTCCATATGTGTTCAGAGGAAAGAGTGAGATGAACCTTGATCAACAAACAACCTATCTTTATTTTGAAGCTACAGGCCTGCAAAATATTGTTTTAAAGTCAATACAGAAGCAATTCTAGAGTATGGTAGTCTGCTTTTTGAGCATGCTTTATACTGACAGCAAGTGTCACTAGTAGTCTTAAATGTAAAGTTTTTTTCAAATGTTAACCTAAATGCCTTTGCCTTAATTTCAGGGTTTGACTGCATTGTAAATCCGAGCGTGCTCTGTTTGGTTTATCTATTGGATACTTTTTCAGTAATAAACAGAGGCAGTTTTGCAGAAAGATGGGAGGCTGAGGGGATAAAGAGGAATGATAAAAGGGGACTGTTTGAATTATGACACTAGGTTCTTTTCTTAATTTGTCAGAGCCCATATTTTATTTTCAAAAAGAAGTTACAAAACATCTTCCTCCTTTCTCTTTTTCTTTCCTGGCTGAAGCTCACCTCAGCTTCCCTCTGACTCTCATCAAATACACATTTGATATCTGTATTATCTCACAATTGTGAGGATAACATGTTTTATGACCTATCTCCTTTTTGTATTGATACAAATACAGGGAATTTTATAGCTCTCATTTCATTGTTGCTAAGCTAGCAATAAACACTTGAATTGCAAGTGGTATGAGAATTTTTTTCATTTTAAAGACATAGGTGGTTGCGTTTCAGCCATGATGTTAATAATAAAATCTTCTTCCCTTCTGCTAATAACAGAAAACATAGAAGTACAGCATCTATATCTCTGCCTTCCTTTTGTTTGGCAAGTTTTCTTATCTGATGAATGAGTTTATAGGTAAAAAGGAAAGAAAGTGTAGTAGAAGAGATTTTGCTCTTTTCTCTCTACATACGTACGTACACACGCACACACGCACACACACACACCCCACTTTGGCTTCTGTTTTCAGTTCAACAGCAAAACATACATCTTCCAGTGATGTTAAAAGAATTAGTTGTAGACATCCTATTTTCACTGTTAAGCATTCTGAGACATGATGATGGTTTATCTCTTAAATTTCAAATTCTCAGGTAGAAAACACAAAATCTTGTGCTGCAGATGCTGATGCATGGCTGAGAATGTGTAAGTAATGCTGCAAGTTCTGAGTCCCTGATATTAGAGCTGACCAGGAAGTTCTTTTTCCTTAAGGTCTTGTACACTTACATATGTGTGTATATGTACACTTACATATACATTTGTATACATAGATTAGAGACTGATGCAGAATGATAAAAAATATCAGCTGATTGAGAATCTGTGAGAAAAATTGAACTTCCTGAAAAGACTTTCCATTCTGGGCATTTTCCAGCAGTGGAGATTTAGGTTTCCATTGCAGGGGTCACAGAAATCTGTGGTTGAGGATCTAGTCAAGGATGTTCCCCAAATAGACTTGAAATATTATCAGTTCAGCTAGGTTAGAGTTTTATATCCATCCTGTACTTTACAGATGACTGAGCATCAGTGTTTCTCACTTCTCAAAGGACTAGAAGAATAAAGAACTAACACCCTCTGTAGTCACTAATAAGTAAAATAGTATTATTGAGACTGTACTCACTGTATGATAACCTTGACTTCCCTTCTGTGATTTGATTACAATTTGCTATTGTAGAAGAAACATATCTTTGGGAATGAGTTGACTGTAAAGTACTGTTTAAACATTTAAAAAGTGAGAGTTCACTGCTGGAACTGTGAAAGACATGAGGTGTTGTATATTTTAACTTCTAGAGTCTCTTTGTACTGTGACTTGTCAAGCCAATAGGCATCTGCTTGATTACTCAGAAGACCTCACCATGTGGTACCAAAATATATCATGTCAAATTTCAACACAGCAGGAAAGCTGTGTATTGTCTGCAGTTTCTTACCAAGAGTAATTGGCAAGCAAATGTAGAACAATGCACTATATTGTAAGTTTTTATAAATATTTTTTCAGTTTTGTATGTATTCAATTGTGGTACTGTGCCAAAAGCTGCTTTCACTGAATATCAGATTTCGTTTTCCTGTGTCTAAAGATAAATAAATGTGCGGTTAGAAGCTTAGTTCTACACACTTACTTAAGCCACCTTGTATTTATTCATGAATTTTGTAGCTTCTTAATCTCCTTTTTACAAATGAAGCTGTGATTGTTCTAAGGTATCTACTTTTTTAAAACTTCAGAGTGGGCTCTTTGTTTTCAACATGTGTGATAAAACCAATGCCTTCCCCACTCTTGCCTAGGTGTGAGCCAGCTTGATTTTTTTTCTTTTTAAGATCAAGTTAAATCCACGCTGAAAGAGTTACAACAGCAGCATAAAGGTTTGTTGTCCTTGTGTGGGTTTTGTTGGTTGCGTTTTGTTGTTGTTGTGTTGTTTTGTGGTGGTGCGGTGTTTTGTTTTTGTTTGTTTGTTTTGTGGGGAGTGTTAGGTTTTTTGTTTGGGTTTTGGTTTTTTTTTTTTTTGTCTGCTAGGTCCCAGATGATGAGCACAAATGACTTCCAGAAGCAGTCCACATTGTAACACTGGCCTTAAGATAGAAAGCTGATAAATGGTTACATAGGTGTTGACTATCTCTAGTAAAAAGTGATTTTACAGAATATTACAATCATGGAAGACTCCTAGAACCTTACTGCTAGTGTATGCACACAGAACATCATAGCTCCATTAAATGCAAATAAACAAAAAGCAACTCAACACCTTTTTCTGGCAAAACTGTGGGACTCTAGCTGAAAAAAAACCCACTAAGGTCCATCTATAAGAACTTTTGTAGGACTAAGGTAAAATCAAGTGCCAAAGTTAATTACCTGCCCAAGCTATTCATGCAGTGAGAAGATTCACACAAAGTTAATTAGCTCCTTTTTATAGGTGTTCATTATTTTAGGAGAATAATTATCTGCATTGAATAGTCTTGAGAACTAGTGGATTGGAATGCTGGTTAGTTTGATAAAGCTTCAGCTATTTGTTATACCTTTAAACATAATCTTTATTGTTTAACCTTAACACCTGTTCAGAAAAAAAAAAAAAGAAAATTTTGCTTGCAATATTGATTAGATGAAGTGCTATGAAAAAAGTAGGGTTATCTTGTATGCATCTTTAGAGCCAGAGCTAGAAGCTAAACGAAGGAAACTCATGGATGGAAAAAGCTGTTTTGCAAAGCCAAGTAATTGACAGAAGTTATTAGCCAATGTCTGGCTTCAGTTTCAAAAAGAAAGTTTAAAACAACATACCTGAGGTTACATTATTGCTACAGTGTGCTATGGTACAGTCAGGAACAGTGGAACAGTCTAGTCTATGAACATGCAGTAAACTCCAAGTTGCTTTACATACTTTTTTTTTTATTTATTTATTGGGGTGGG